>NW_019060394.1:348972-360037 GCF_000696155.1 Zootermopsis nevadensis | reverse complement strand
CCTCTAGCCTCTGCGTCCAGACCGGCTCTGGGGCCCACCCAGCCTCCTGTCCAATGGCTACAGGGGTCCTTTCTCGGGGGGTAAAGCCGGCCGGGGCGTGATGCTGACCACTCATCCCCCATCTAGTGCCGAGGTCAAGGAAGAGAGGAGCTATACCTCCACTCCCCCCAAGCGCCTACATGGCGTATAGTGGGACAAACTTTACTTACTTTTACACGTAGCAATAAATCAAAGACGTAATTAATACAAAACAGACAACAAAGATCAACATATGTTGATGATAAGAAAAAAAGTGCATTCGCTCTATTAGGCCTACGCCTATTGCCTACGGATTTCCAATTCTGAATTTCAATTCAAACTTGACATCCCAGCTAGTTCGTCGTAACAATCTTTTTTGATTACTCAACAACTCGTGCAAGAGCAACTTAACGACATAACCATGACATCGACGTCACAAATAAATTATAAAGATTTTTGCATGTTTTGTTATTAGGATTTGAGGTGTTCACGGCGGTGAGTTTAAAGATGGTCGCCTTCATTCTATCTGCCTTCTAAACTAAACACGTTTCAACATAGTTACAGTAAGGAAGTACATCGACCGAAGAAAGCAAACTAATGTCGACTGATGCTGATGAAACCGGCTGAAACATGTTGTTCAAGGAACGACTCAAGTGAAACGCAATAGTGCAACAGAAAAACAAATACTGGTGTTGTGTCATGACAAATAATATTGTGAAATCATAATTCTCTATCTTATAAACTAGGAAACTGCATTCGAAACTCTTTTCGACATAGCGCATTTTAGCACAATACCAATGAAAAATTACTTTGTAAGACTTGAGGTTCTCACAGCGGTGAGTATGAAGATTTCTGTCTTCTGGGTTGTTGCGCTGTGTAATCTGGTCGATGTTAACCAACGTTTCAGAGGTCATACTGCCTCCGTCATCAGGGCGATGAATATGCCAATAGGGTGTGAAGTGCTAAGTTTATAGGGCCGGAAAGTGAAAGGTGTAGCCTGCCCCGAGCCAATGGGAGCAGACTTCCACAGTGTCGTTATCTGTGGTACGAATACCTTTACAATAAATAACTTGTGCCTGAAATAAACAAACATCAAATCCTATGAACGATCACACTTGGAAAATGCTAGTACTCCAAGCCGAAAACAGCTTTGCACCTCCGCACTTCGAAATGTTACTGATGAAAAAACGTTTGTGAAAAACTCGGTAGTGTTCTTTACCACCAACTTCCAAATATTAATATTCTCAGTTCTTCAATCACAAAACTGGACCGCGTTTCACCATACCCCACTGTAATACTGACCCACAAAACAGTACAGATCACGAGTCAATAGCAGGCCGACATTTTGAGGTTCCCAATGTCAGCCATGTTGCTAAATGTGTGCATTACAAGACTGAAGTGGCAAGCACATTTGTCAACAAGAAAACATAACTCACATTGTACAAACATATTTACGATGGTCTTCAACTCAGCTCCCTTGGCCAAATGACCTGCTATTTTAATGTAATCGTTTGTAGGTCATTTAAAAGCACTGAATCATCAGGAGGTACAATACCACATGAGTGTGTGTGAACAGAGTACCTGCGGGCAACGGGAAGGAAACCAATCTTATTTCAGACCACAATAACGGATATTTATCTGAAGAAAAAGTTCCAGAATTTAAGATGTTAGGAAATATACGCATAACGTAACAGTTCTGGCCCATTCGCTAAAATGTTACTTTGGAAATAACGCTAGCGACATCAGATCTGTCTGAGGTCAATGGGTGTGGTGTCTGGCTGGGTAATTAAGTCATCATGAAGGATTTCACCAAGGCAGGTTGTGAATTACCCACGCGAGGAATCCCCAGGTAACCATGGTAACCATGATATGGAAGGCAACCAAGATGGCCTGGGGGATTCCTCGCCCAATCACTCCCATGGAAGAAATGCACGCAGGTTGTCGTGTAAACTGTCCGTTAATTTCGTCTGATTTCGACTAAAACTGGAACGCTTTGACATATTTTAGTTCAATTACCCAGTATAAAATTTAATGAAAATTCCTTCGACCGTTCTTAAGTTGTAAAACGACGACTGAGTGGCTGGCGGACGGACGGAAGGACATACATTTCGAAGCTAACAGGCACGTCTTTTAGTTGATGACTTCGGGGACATTGCACTGTGTAATCTTGTAGAAACTGGCCGAAGTTTCAGAGATGCCAACTGCCTCCATCATAGGGGCATAATATAAGACAGTCATCTCCATAATCGCCGCCGTCAGAATCTGAAATCGCGCCTAATACAATTGAAACACATCTCACTGAATCTACGCTTTTCAGTGTCAACTGTACGGTGCATTTCAAACGAAACTACGCACACGAATTTTTTTTAAATTCCACCGTTTCTGATAACATACCTCGATCATGAATTCATCTTACGCAGAAAAGTTTAAGTTACGCGAGTACTGCCTTGAATTATCTTTAAGGTACAGATACCGATCAGTCAGCCAGCCAGTTAAAAGTCAGAATGAGATATCAGACAGCCATTGTTTCACTCAGATAGCAGACCGGCGTTCCGGCCAGGTAAACAAACTTGCACTCAAAAAGAAGAGGCCAATGCAAGCTCAAGCCGGAAATTTGGCGTGAAGTTCATTGCTACAAATGTCATTATACAGAACAAGTGCTTCTGAACTACAACAGGCTTCATGCTTGGTTTCTTAAGCGGTGTTTCTCAAGCTAGAGTGCACACATCCACTTCGGTTTACGGAAGCAACGTGTCTTGGTTATTCTTTTCTCATTACGCACATCAATTTCCATAGTAGTGTCAGAACACAGGTCACTGCTCCATTATCCCCAATCCACATTTACATACATTTATCACACCTTCTCACAGCCTATCACATTGTTTTTAATTTTCTGTACAAAGGTTTGTTGAACAAGGAACGCTGAAAGAGGTGTGAACTCTGGAAATGTTCGTGCGATCGTAATTTACGCATTCACGTGCAGGGGCCGAGGAGAACCAAAATGAAGTTTGTCGGGCGAATTACCGGCCGAGATCAGAACCCATGACGTCAAGAAAATGAAGACGACCCACCTGGATACTTGGTACCACCAACATCAGAACCAGCCCTGAAGAACATTACCATCACGAACCGTGGAAATGAATTACGAACTGATCTGAATTCGAGCTGATCGTACTATACCTACTAATTACAATGAATTTTCTGATCACAGTGGAGTCTGGGCTTCTCATTAACAAATACTCTTCCGTTTTTACAACGCATACGAACAGCTTTCTATTCTGTTAAAGTCTATTCTATAGTAATCATAATTTCTGGCGCCTAACAATTTCCTAAAGAGAAGCCACTTCAGAAGGGGTTAAACGACATAACTCGCGCTTCAGAAATAGATGAGGGTTGCTGAAACTCTCCGCGGCTTACATGCTGAAGAACATTGCTCCAGGCGAAATCATGAATAACTGCGGTAGACATCTGGGATGGTTTCTGAGGCAGTGACCCGTGTGGCTGACGTGTGTGCTCTGCTGAGAACATCTAGCGATATCACACAGCGCGCCTGAATCGAGTTTCGGAAGACCCTGGGTACAAATACGAATTCATTTTTAAGTCAATTTTTACAGTCATCAGCACAGTACTTCCTAAACTGGCTGTCATTATCATTAGTTGTGGTCGTTAAGGGTTAAGAAATACACGCTTATTCAGCTGGTCAAGAAATGTCCTCATTTCAAGCAACCCTAAGGTCCATCCATTGCCTTGCTCTCAAAAGACCGCCTGTAATGGCTATCGCGAACAAGTTATAATCTGTAATTGTTTAATTTTAACCGTCTAATAGCAATAAAATATTTTATTACATATTAAAATATTATTACTACAATTAGCATTTAATATTTAAAATATATTAAAATGATGCTCTTTCTATCGAAATGTTCGATTTACAATTAGAGCATCATCTTTTTCACGACATGTTTCGGTTTTCAATGAACCATCTTCAGGTGTATAATCGATATAAATTCAAATGTAATATTCTAAATGCAATCCTTCGTCAGATGTCCATTAAATATCAGAAAGTTATCATCTCAAGTTATAATCTACTCAAATCCGTTTCATTGTGAAAATCTTTAACATGCTAGGTTCTCTTAAAGGGTCTCTATCCCTATGTCAAATACATTACCTGGATGGCCACCCCTTGTCTGCTGTCCGTCCTTTCTGAAGACCGTCCACTCAATTCCCAAAGGAGGTGACAACAAAAACAACAACAAAGACGATGATGACGATAAAGTTTGCTGCTTAAGCGACACCTTTTGGACAAGGGCCGAAGGGCTCCACAGTGGTGGTGTTAAAAGACAACTCAAAGGCTACTCTCAGGATTGCACCCAAGACGTTCATTCTGAAGCTAGTAATTTTTCAGACAAGGGTCAGGTTACATTTATAATAACAATAATAACAATTTAATGAATAATAATATTTGGCCAACATCCCGGGCGAACACGACATTAAGGAACTTCAGAAAACCGCCATTCTAGGAACAACATACATTACTCGAAAGACGCTCGTAAAATACATAATAATGCCCCATGCGAAATCTGTTTACAGAATGTAACACTTGTTAAAAAACAAAAAGTATTTCAGAAATAGATGCACTATTTACTTCAGGGGAAATGTTTGTCTCATGTACATAGAAGTAAATACCCTGTAAAATGGTGAATAGATATAATTCAATTCAATTCATTTATTAGTGTGTTTGCCAACAACGGGGAGCGAATGACAGACAAATAGCACATACTTATACAACAATAATAATAACAACATACAAGGGAGGTGAAGATAAACCTATACTGCCCAGGCCTCAGGACGGTATGAAGGTAAACAGTCAAATTCAATTCGAAACCGAATTTATCAGATATCGTAATTTTGAATTAAATACGGTGCCTGTCTGTAAGACACATAAATTATTACTAATTACATTTGGTGAAAAAATATATCATTCGGAAATAAATAGTTTTTATTTATTTAGTGTTCTGTCTGACGACAGGTCCATATGAACAGGATCCTTCCATCCTTTTCTCGGACTGGGACTTGTTCATATGCGTTCTTGGCAGATGATCCAGAAGTGGTTTGCCATTGCCTTCTTCTGTGTGTGAATGGAGTAATTGTTGGGATGCCACGGAGAAACCGGGGAAGCCCCCGGAGGAAACCTCCGTGTTGCCTAGACCACGGCCTTGCCCAACACAAGTTATAAATTCTGGCACCGTCGGGAATCGAACCCGAGACCCCAGAATTACAAGGCCAGAGTTCTGACCGCTAGACCACCGTGGCATACAAAGTAATAGTATCAGTTTTTTTTTAAAAAAAAGCGTTAAAGAGTTGGCTGAGATGATGAGAAAATGTTCCTATAGTAAGACAAAATTCTTCTTGACTACAGGTTCCTACACTTGGCCCAGGTAAAGCTAACAGAAAAGTGTTTACATTGGAAGCAAATACCTGAAAGAAAACCGACGCAGAGGCGAACCTTCGTCATCCAACAAGTTCTCTTAAAGAATGAAATGGTGTGGAGACCCAACGCCAGCAAAACAGGAAAGCTATTCGGGATTCAAAGCCTGGTCTATGTGCTGCAAATCGGGGTAAAAAAAACACGAAAAATCACAGACCTCTGTGCAGTCGACATAAAAAATTAATGTAATACACCTGGAAGAAATTTTCCAGGTCGATACGAAGCCAGTGTATCGATATAACTAACACTTTCTAAAAGAATGCCCACTATCGAACATTTTGGGAGACGTTTCACATGATTACCGAAAAAGTATCTAAGACAGGAGCATTTTCGAAAAGAAAAATTTTTAACGTGAAGTTGATGTCACGTTACCAATTCTACAGGAACAACATTCATTGTGCTGTCCTATTAAACCGGCGCCAGGAGCAGTATACCACAAAGGGCCACAATACAAAGACACCCACCCACTTTTACTGACACAGAGAAGGGCAATTTTATGATTTTATGAAGGTTTCCTGCACAGAAGTAAAAGTTCTGTCTTCAAAGTACCTCGTAGGGTATTTTATACAGGACTGTCCACAGAAGTAGACGTACACAACAGCCTTTTTGTACTTACGAGTGATTGAAGCATATTCCTAACATGAAACAAGGTTCATTACTGCTTCTGACTTCCATTCTAATCCGGTTCGACCTAATCAAATCCCAAGCGACAGCGAACACACCTATTTTAACACGTTATTAATACGAGAGGTAATCGGTTTCCATCTAATCAACAGCAAAATGTAATCCGACCTGTAGTGATATAGCAATTGTATCGAAAAATGTTCAATTATGAAGTTGTAGATCTTAATGACAGTTACACTTCAACCATTTTGAAGAATAAGCCATTTTAAAAGCATCATTAAAATTCAATTTTAATGTGTTATATTTTATCACAAGAGATCAAAATTAAATCAACTCGTCAACTTTTAGGGTGGGGCCAAATTTAACTGAATTCATTTCAGTAGTTTTCGATGGCTGAACTAAACAGACATGAACACAATCTCAATTGTGCTTACATTTCCCTCACGTTTTACAAAGAGTTACCTCATTTACATTCAATTACTTAACATTTCTTATTACCACTCAATTGTACCTGGGCAACATTATAGCATTCCATTGCTAAATGAATGAGTCCAAATTACGTTTCAAATTAAAATACAAGTCAGCCTTCTTGGCTGCCCGCTACGTAACCACTGATACACTCAAGGTCAAACGAGTTACAGAAATCCTATTGCCTTGATAATCACTCAACCCACTGCTCTTTGCAGGCCTCATACAGCTGACTGGAATAAATAACAATAATGTCATGGTTATATCGGTCTCAAGTCGCTCCGTCTGTCCTGGTGTTTATTTTAGTTCTCAAACAAGGACCACGGACTACATGTCTTGACGCTTATATTTGGCGTATCACCCATGCAAGTGATAAAATGATATTAGATGAAGGTAACCGTCAACCAGTTACAATTACATTGGATTTTCCACGTGTTCATTTCAAACTAAAATTATTTCGCAGGTTTTATGTATAATATTAGTCACTTAGCAATCTCGTTACACTTCATAAGTATCGATAGTTCCGTATTCTGTACAGCGGTGGCCAAATGTGTCGACTCCTAAATTTTACGAAACTATTTGGAGTGTGGAGAGAAAATTTACTTATTTCAAAATATCCATATTAAATATTCGTACTGGTCGAACATATTGATTTCAAACAAGATATAAAGTAATATATTTATTTATTTCCGTCAATACACAAACTTAGTTGTTAAAATTGGTGTTATTAAAGCTAAACTTTAAAATTTGGCGCTTATCATCGCTATTACGATGTTACAATTTTAGCGCTCATTATTTTATTTCACAACATGTTTCAATGCAACCGCATCATCTTCAGGTTATTTTCGTCTTTAAAACTAATGTATATTTATTAATGCAACTATCATTGATATGTTTGTTTTGTAGTTTTCATTTTTGTAGCTTGTTTCTTTTTGTTGTTCGTCTTGTTTTGTATTTTTTAGATCAGTCGTTCTGTAGTCTGTGAAACAATTAATTGACATTCGAATTATTAATTATTTATATGAAAAAGAGTTTGGAAAATAGAAAATATTTATAAAATATAGAAATTTAAGATCCATACGGAAATAAATAAATATATTACTGAATTAAGCACAAACATGACGCGTTTAAACTACAAAGATATAAAGTAATAATTAAATCGGACACAATATCCTAAAATCACTTTACTGTTTTCAATGTGTTAAGAAATGCGCTGAAGTGGGCCACTTTCCAATTTTTCACGCCCTGCCGTCACTTTAAGTGCTCTAAGCACAAGGTAATACACATTTAAAAATAGATCGTATTACTGATAAGATCTAACCATCGTTCGAAATTGAACCTCCATCTGTTTACTATAAAATAAAACGTGAGAACATAATACAGACTTATTTGTATTACATATAATATATATTCTTTTATAACAATTTGTAAAAAGACGCAAGAAATAATCACTGAAAACTTCCTCGCCACTTCGTAGATTTCTGACCAAAATAATCTCTCACGTCGTTTACAATACACGTGTCACTGCTTTATCAACACCGCCCTAGTATGTAGGACGCTCTAAATGTAGACCTCGAAAGTCCAAAGCCACCATTTGACACGATCCTAAGTTACTGCCATCCACTTGCTATCCTCATATTCTATTTTCGTAAGATCTAACTTTATTATCCTCTCATCTCCTTTTCGGTCTTTCAATTTGTCTCTTTCCATCAGGCTTCCACATAAGACTTCTGTTCGCGTATTTTTGCATCTCCATCCGAAATAGTCTTTAATTCACTGCCTCAAAAATCCTAAGTGACCTGTTCAAAGTACGTAGCTCCCCGTTATATATCATATAATCCTCGAATAAGTTTTACTTTATGAAACTATTTAATTCAATAGAAGTAATCGCTATATAAAAGAGTGTGCCATGGTGGTCTCCTGCGCTGTAACACCGTGTCTTAATCCCTGAATATGGATACAGTTCGTTCCTCCGAAACGTCGGTATAACTAGTCCGTAACCCAGAACGCCACTACGGACATCTTCACCTCCCTGAAAACCTCAATACTAGGGTGCTGAGAATAATTTGCTGATGTCGACAAAAGAGAAATTGTGCCTCATTGTCAGTCCAGGGCAAGTTAAGAAGATAGGATTGCGTGGAAAGTGGAACAGCCTACATAAAATAATACTGGCATGTAAGATACACGAAGAAATTCTGTTGTCCTCTAGTTCCACTCTGAGATTCGTCTGCGACACTTCCAGTGGTCACAAACAGAGATGGCGCCAACAAAGATTATATTGACATGTCGTCTGTTCAGTACTTACTCTACACACGAAAATGCATAACTGAGCTACGAAGAGCTCATAAAGAAACAGACAACGATTTAACAAAATGTAAATACTAGTACAAACAATTTCGTCTTCTATGTAACTTTAATACAACATAATTGTTACAAGATTATAGAGAGACGTATTTCACAGCTTATATACTTCGATCACAATCGTGGATAATAATGGTAAAGGTAAAGGAAAAGTCTCTGTTCTAATTAAGCACCCCCCCAATGACACTGTTTCATTAAGCACAGGGCCATAAAGACATATTCCTGTTTAATTAGGTATACGCGATGGGGCGCTAAAACAAAGCTGGGCAGGCTCAATAGATATTTTCTACCGAATATGCACCGGTCACATAGTTACAACTATCACACATGCTAAAAAAACAGTACATCTGACAGCATTAACACGTAGCCATCAGGGGAGTGTAAAGCTAACCCTGTACCTTACAGTTCCTAAACCTTTACTCCAGTTCTGTGTATTATTTTGGTTTCGTCTGGAAAATTACACCTTGTAACCTTAATCAAATTTCGTGATTACAACGCTTTCTTACCTCTTGGGCTTCCAACGTCTTTTCAGAACCCCCAGCATGTATGCCAACAGGTAGATGACCAGTAGATATTTTTCTACAGCCTCCAACCAGTTGCAGGAGGAAGTCAATGAATATGATGTTCTTGCAGTTACTGTACCGACTGTAGGGGTTTCTTCTACCCCACTACACCACACGTCGGTGAGTGTGGAAGTAAATATCTGCTCCTCTTCAGATTCCAGTAGGACAAAAAAATTTCTTTGCTAAAATTTAATTTTCAGTTTAAAACCACGAGAATAAAACCAAAACTCACTTATATCCTACCACCGTGTTCACACTTTGCACGTAAAACACGTCCACCCATTTACAGGGTGGTGATATTGCAGTGTCAGTGGTAATTATGCCAAAGTACTGGTACACAAATACTAGCGCTATTGAACATTATTCACACGCAGTCTTCTAGCGGCTTGTTTCACCCTCAGCGTTGAACACTCGCTTCACGCCCACTCTCACCTCCGCCCGCCACTGCTGCCAACGACTGACTGACTTTGCTGCCATTCCGGTGCAGTGGCCATGGCCCGTGCTAAAAACAAAACAACATGGCCGCTACCCGTTTGGTTACCAGCAGACACGAACTATTCGGCTGTGTTCGACTATCTCCGCTTCTCAGCCCAATGTACGAGAAAGAGACAATTGACGATCGATCATAACGTCTCCACGGCAACTCTTCAACACTATTGAGAAGAGCTACATAACCTTGAATTTTGGTTCAGACAAGAAATAGGTTGGTTCGATAGGAAATATACCGCAACTGCAGAACAGCATTTTATACGCAGCGACGTCTTCGTGGAATATCAACTAACAAAGAAGTTTCCCTCCGTAAACATTATTCTCAAGAGTAGAATCATTTGCGATAAGAATTTATAGTTCTGTTCGCATTGTATAAAAATAATGGCGCTTCAGAATTAACTACGAAGTGCAGACACTGCACACAGGTTTAATACCCTATTTACAGCGCTAAGCCTGATATGAAACAGCTCTCTACTCGCAGCTTAAGGGAACTAACATTACATTTTAACGTTCCAAATCACAACATTCAGATTGTTCAGTAGACCTTAAAATTGCGTGGTAAAACATTTAAAACTGGAAATTGTGCTAGGAATAGAAAACAGCAACGTGGTGTCCGAGCGGAATCTACTATTGTGTTTCTGTTTGATAGTGATAAATACCGAAACACTGACATGTGAAATTTGTTACGAAAACATAAAATAAATCAGAAACTCTCAAATCAGTGGGCATCACTCCTGATTCCCACGCGGAAATCAGCCGGTTCGAATTTCGTTAGCACAATGTGCTTTCCTGGGCGTGGTCACCGTCTACCAGATCGGTGAGCTCTTTGGCAGAGCTTACGTAAAAGCTGCTACAGCTGAAGTTGCTTCTAACGGTTTATGTAAATCTGGGCTCTTCCCCAGCAATCGGAATATCTTCGTACCTTACGAAATTGCAGTTCTAGACCAACCAAATGACACTGGTGACAGCCCAAACCAAGAGCCTCGCAGGTCCTACAGCACCAACAGGAAGCATCATCCCCATGCCCACCCCAGAGACGCAGCTTACTGCGAGAAAG
>NW_019060394.1:337895-348888 GCF_000696155.1 Zootermopsis nevadensis | reverse complement strand
ACAGAAAAATGAAAGAGATCGCAGAGAAAGGAGCCCAAATTCAAACTCAGCGCAAAGACAAACAAATCGCGGAAACACGTGCCATTAAAGAGACCAGTCCGTCGTCGCAAGACAATGGCTCAGAAATAGGCAGAATTTTCATCAGAATCTGACGCAGAGGAAATGGATCTCGGTGATTCTGACAAGGGCGATGGCTAGGGTGAGGAAATCGATGATAACGATGCAGATACAGAATCCTTATTTTGCGCGGGGTTATTCTCTATGACCACGAACGACAAGATTGCTTACGATGTATCGACTGGGCATTTTGTGTGACAACAAAAGATAAGTAGTTATAAAGTCAAAGATGATCAATAAATATTAATTTATTTTAAATAACTGAACCTCCTAAAATTATGAACGTATGGGTGCCTAATTTCGGGGAAAGTAATGTTTTGCACATTTCGCTTTATTTCATTGATGTACTATTTGTTTCCTTTTTCTGTAAGATTTTTTTTTTAAAAATCTAAATTAGGCGTCCTTCCTGTACGGTTGGACAATACATAAAAAACTACAAGTGTTTTTCGAAGATTGCAAATTGATATACGTATGCAAAAAAAGATTTCTTGCCTATGTAATTTTCAAAAAATGCCTATGTGGTGAGACATAATAGATATGCATGTCTGCAAAATTTATAGATAATGCCTGAAAAGTTCCTGGGAAAAACGTAATGAAAATTACACATACATTACTGCCGACAGAGACGCTACAAATCTCACTGCCAAATTATTCAACCACGGCTGACGTAACGAAGTGCCACGCCCATCGTTTCGATTATGTGACTATATTCTCTTAGTAGGAGACAGTGGGCCTTCCCTCCCAAGAAAAATTAGCCGTCGGTTAATGACTTGGGCAAGCCAAAGAGAGTTAGTTCCAGTCCCTTGGTGCTGGAGCTGCTCCGGAAATAAGCACTTGGCGGGATGCAACCTTTCCTACTCCACCTTGCGACAAAGTGGATGGTGTCTTTGCTGTTCTGGAAACAACTACTAACCTTAACAAGAACGCTGGGACAACAGAATTCACTTGTATTTTCATACTGCTTCTTTCTTTCCACAAAATCCCTAAAAATGGACGTGTAATAGTGAGGGTACATCTGACGTTCAATATGTCCTCTCGTTTGCATATTATATTTAACAATTACAGAACACATTTTAAATAATACGGGCATGTGAACTAAATGCACGGTACACACTTTGTGTTTTGATTTTGATTTTCTTTGTAAATGTTATTAACATATAATAATATTTCTGACAACTTATGAGGTGTTGCATTCAACGCAGGTTTTTATGTTACGATTTTCAGGCCCATTATGTATCAACAAACAGAAAATTTGTTGCTAATGAATAAAAAATATTTCGCAACGCAATGTCTTGAACTGAGCTTGCAAGGTGGATTAAAATTCATAAAATCGACACATTCCTAACTCACAGAATAAAAATTATTCTTTTTTTATTTAAGAGAAGGCTACTTAATTAATCAGCTTATCAAGACTATTCTTCATTTATGTAACCCGTAAATTCCGCACCGTGTTCACAAAAGCTAGGCAATGGACTCTACCCTAATCCACTTAAATCCAAAATAAAATACAACACAATATTTTTCGAACATAACATGATTATTTCCATAGCATACTAATTTCCTTTTGATCTGCAAAATTTAATGATAACGACACCGTCAGAGAAGAACATCTTTCAGATCTTTTGCAAATGGACTTTCATTACACAAACCAATAGCCACTAAACTCCGATATAAAATTTGTTGTCTCTCTTGCCGAAATAAGGACAGAGCCCACATAAGGTGAAGGAACAGCTATATTGAGTCATTATAAAGTGTTGAGTTCGCGCAGATACTTAATAGGTGGGTAGTCGTTAACAAACCTGTTCAAATTGTAAGTGAGAAAATTCTGTCAGCTTTCACTTTCTTTCGACCCAGCTCCGTCCCAATTCATACTTCGGCCTTTAATTAACACACAGACAAAGTAATCATTTTACAGACTGTGAAAAACGTAAAATCTGGGTGCTCACTGAATCATGATAGACAGACATCAAAATGATATTCATGATGAAATTAAAAGCAAATTAAATTCTCGGTACGCTTTGGTCATGCTGAGTTAGTTTATGTTAAGTTAAGTAGACCTTACACGGTGGTCTAGCGGTTACAACGCCGGCTTTGTAATCCTGGGGTCTGGGGATCGATTCGCGGTGCCCGAATTTATAACTCCGACTTTATAACTTGTGTTGGGGAAGGCCGTGGTCTAGGCAACACGGAGTTTTCCTTCGTGGCATCCCAACAATTACTCCATTCACACACAGAAGAAGGCAATGGCAAACCACTTCTGGATCATCTGCCAAGAACGTATATGAACAGGTCCCAGTCCAACAGGGTTTGACAGTAGTTGTAGTAGTAGTAATTCATATCTTGTAATGCTTATTTCTCCTGAACTGCATGTCTGTGAATAACCATACTTATTTCAAGTTGAAGTCCCGGTTATGTCTAGGTCAATTCAAGGTCACGACAATATCAGCCCAGGTGTGCCGAATAGTTGTCGTATAATTAAGGTCATTTGATATTTATTTTTGTCTTGCTTATAATCAGATAAAAACATTTAATCCTTCATTGCCCCGTCTGAAAACATAACGAATGATTAAGTATGTACAGCTTTGGCTTTCGGGGATAAGCTGTTATGGTCGAGGAAAAGAAGTGATGAAAATAAAACTGTAGATAAGTGGCGAACCTGTCACAAAGATTTCTTTCATCACGTTTACACGTGAGTATACGTAAATGGAGGCGTTTAAGGTTTTGCCTTGGCAACATAAATGAACAAACAGCTATAAATTTACATTGTCTCCACACAGTTGTAACAAAGTTCGGATAACTGAAAAATTCATCAGCCAAATGCTCAGACGGTGTTTACTACCAGCCGAATCTCGGAATCACTGGTATGGACCGCTTGTCACCACTGCGTCTGGACCGACAGATTTCGTGGCTCTCTACCAAGGAGTGAGTAAGAGGCCATTATATATCACTGTTTCAAGGGAGAAGTCATTTGTCAAAAACATATGACAGTATCTTGTGTAACACTACTGTCTGCTCCATACTTCGGGCATGCAGAATCACAGTTCATCAGACTAGCACATCTGATGTCGGCTGAAGTGAAAGACATCTAGCCATTTCAAAGCAATTAAACACAATGGCAGAGGAAGAAAGACTTTTTTCTGCTTATTTAACGACGCTGTCAATAACTCAGATTATATTACGTCGAATTAAACAACGATTATTGATTAATAAACAGAATACAATAGGCTGAGGCTCTGGTCTAACAAAAGGTTGCACGTCGCCTACACGTTTATGGGACTGAAAGATGGCGTCATCGTCTCTCTGGATGAGTACAATGACTTCGAAGAGAACTGGGGAAAAGGTCAGTTCGCAGAGTTAAGCCCGAGTCAGTCACAAGGATGCCAGATAATAAGTACACTTCTTTGTTTGTTTGTTCTGTCTGACGACAGGTCCATATGAACAGGGTCCTTCCATCCTTTTCTCGGACTGGGATCTGTTCATATACGTTCTTGGCAGATGATCCAGAAGTGGTTTGCCATTGCCTTCTTCTGTGTGTGAATGGAGTAATTGTTGGGATGCCACGGAGAAACCGGGGAAGCCCCCGGAGGAAAACGCCGTGTTGCCTAGATCACGGCCTTGCCCAACACAAGTTATAAATTCGGGCACCGCCGGGAATCGAACCCGAGACCCCAGGATTACAAGGCCTGCGTTCTAACTGAGGAATACTATGAAAAGCTTCAGTCAGATCAGCATGTGTATGGGCCCATGATATGAAGCTCGGACGTCCCCGAAAACAAATCAAATTGATAATAATTCGGTGAGCGATTCATGCAGAAAACGGACAGACAGCCAAAGACGACAAAGCTAAAAGACGTTTGTTAGCAGCTTCGTTGCGAACATGAATATTATTTTCGAACATGCATAAGCGCTTATAAATTACAAGCAACAAAACTGTGTTACTTTTGTTTTTTAAAAACACGCTTTGTAAACTTCTCACACACCAGCTTAAAACTAAACGCTTTTAGAACTAAGTCGCAGGACCCATTACTACAAAATATCCCATGGTCTTATTCTGTAAATCATGCACTTCGGCTACAGAAAAGTACAACGAAGTACATGATACATTTCACAGTGTAATGGAGTACTGTATTTTTAACGTAAATACGTCTATAAGGAAGGGTCATTCAGCAAAAAAGTGTAACGAAAAATGGGAACAAAAAAGGGGAACGAAAAAGTGTAACTTCATTGTTATGTTACCTAGGGAACGTCATCTGCATTATTGTTACCTATAAAGCATTACCTTACCTTACCTTACCTTACCATACCTTACCTTACCTTACCTTACCTTACCATACCTTACCTTACCTTACCTTACCTTACCATACCTTACCTTACCTTACCTTACATTTCATTACATTACATTACTTTACATTACATTCAGCTACCACAGACCCATCTTAAGCATAACTATTTCAAGTTAAATAAGCAATGTCTTAATCAAACTTTACTCAGTTGTAAAGCATGTATAAAGGAAATATTTAGAATAAAGCCAATATATAAACTTCCTTTCCGTATATACGTATTTACGTCTAATTCTCCGGAACCGTGGTTCCACTATCACTTTTTGATTATGATTATGACGATAAGAATGAAGAGATGGTAACAGGCCTCATAATACAATAAGCGCCCGTCAGTTAACGAGCTGTGGTAGTTTTGAAGCGGAAATGTTCTTTAAAAATAAAATTCACAGCCCTTATGAAGTTTATTTAGAAAACAGTGCGTGGGCCAAAACAACCAAAACTCGAGCGCAGGGAGTGAAAGAAATAATAGTCTCGTCTTCTGCTGGCTCAAAGCGAACTCCACAGTCACTCAATCGCGAGTGGGCGTTTCGAAAGGGGAAGTGGTTTTATATATGTTAATAAGACAAGGAACTAGCAAGCCGTTTTACTTTCTTAGTAGGAACCAAAACATAAATTGTGCCTTCCACGAATATAAATTAAAGTCAAGAGATGGGAACTCCTGTCTCACTACGACATTCGAAACTGCAAAGCGAAGTGATTTGTCAACAGAATATGAGACTTAGGTGATAGTCAAGGAGGAAAGTAGACAAATCATCAACACTAATTTGACACACAGTTATTAGACAGAAAATAACATGATTTGTGGGCTTCGTAAGGTGCTATAAACCAGTGGTATTCAACATTTTTTGTTCGCGTACCCCCAGATATAATTTCTCTTCAACTTTGTACCCCCAAAGTTGTTGGTGTATAATTCAAGTTATATATAGTATATAATCTACATCTAAAATAAATTAAATAAATTACATGACTGATTATTCAGTGTTTATCATAAAATAATATATATATCTTTTAAATTTCACGTACCCCCTAAGATGTCTTCGCGTACCCCCGGTTGAATACCACTGCTATAAACGACATAATAAGAACTCATCAGACAAGAAACAAATGATTGTAAGATCACTACTTCTCCGAAACGGTAATGAAAATGTGAATATGCGAAGTGAAACTGTTAATGGCGGTTCGTACTATTATTGACACAAGTATAAGACTTATTTGTGGTAGCCATTATGGTCTCTCACTGTATAATGCTTTCTTAACTGCACCGATGCGACACTCTCAGAAACTCGACGACAGTCAAATATGCTTATGGCTGAGATGTTTACTGCTTTAATGGTTCCTTTCCTACATTTTTTAAAACGCTCCGATGATCAGTCGTTACTAAGATGTACCAAGACAGCCGAAGGTACTTTTGGGTGGAGTGTGGAAGCTGATTTAACTTAAGACTTGATAGGCTCAAATGGACAATAAAAATAACAGTCTACTCTAGTACCTACTCTCTCAGACAAGATTTCAGTCTATAAACGTCTGTACAATTATTGACAGCTCATTTAAAATCAGACAAGCGCATTTTATGTTACGCAAGTTTTGTAACAATGTAAAACGTCTACGGTGTTTCGTAACCTGTTTAGCGTGTCACCCTCGTTCATACGTCTTCATTTTTAAACATGAATACTAAAACATATCTACGGCACGCATTAACATACGAAAGTTATGTCTGAATTAAAGAAGCGTTACATATTTTACAGTTATTATCAAAGAATGTGCAACAACACAATATCTGGATTTGGGAAAATAAGCTTCATTAATACGCTGCTATGTTCACAAACAATTTGTTCATTCATCACGCTACGAATGAGTACAACGGAAAGAGCCCATTGGATTGGAGGCTAGTACAAAATACAACCACCTTCGTTGTAATGGCTTAAAGAAAAATCAAGCCATTGATGGGAATAAAATTCTTATCATCCAGAGAGTAGTCAGTCACACAGCTTATAGCATAAGATAAAATTACATTTCAATGTTATGTGGATAATATTTTGTTCAAGGGTTGTACTCAACAAAATTGTTAGACTTGTGTAAATGCGAATTGGCCTGTGCTTTGATCTGTGAATAAAACACACACTTATTCAAAACTAGACTGCGTTTAGTGAATGATGAGATGGCATCAATTTCTACGATAATGCAAGGTCCAAGATCCCAGAAAGCAGCCATCTTCACACACTCCGCCGTGAGAACCGAAAATCTCACGACTTAGCTTCCATAACTCTATCAACATTCATTCTTCAGCCTTTGCTGAATACTTCATGGATCTTTACCTCCACGCCCCCATAAGCCCTCATTGTGTGATAAATAAAAACAGGAGTGTAAATATCTCCCTCGAGTTTCCACAGATTAACCCCCATTCCTCTAATAGATACAAGAAATCCTAAAATAATTACGACGCTATTCAGCTATTTCCAGTCGTAAACTTATATTTCCATTCCATTCAGCACGTTTTGTGCTGCACCCAAAGCCATCTACGGCAATGAACAATTTTTGTTTTGTTAAAGCAAATGGGCCTAGTCTATTAGAGTTTCCAGCCACGTCGGAGAACTTCCACACTGCCACACCTTTAGAAGTGTCACTTCAGCACGTGTTCAATCAGATAAATGGTCTTATGACACTTCATGTCTTCGTCTCTAGGAAAGGATTAGCCGTCCTAGAACGTTCCTTTCATTTCGTCGTTTCGTCCATTGAAACGTCATACTATTTTACTCCACAGAAAAGCAAACTACGTCTGCAATGGTCAACGAACATAACTGACGTTAGCTTGTGTTCCTATGCTATTAGTTCCCAAACCTATAACATGCAAACTGCTTCTGTTGATATTTTGCGATTAGTTTAAGGAAATTAAGTTGGGCACTCTCTGTTGTATGACCTCAGGTATAACAAGAGCTCACCACTGTCCCCCTATTCTACGTCAGATAAACCCAATCAACATATTCCACCCCTATTTCCTCAACATCCATCTTAATATTATCCTCAGATCTACGCCTAGGACTTCAGGCTTTCAAAGTAATATCTGTACGCATTTCTTATCTCCCCCCATGCAAGATACGTTCCCCTCCAATCTTTCTCCTTGGTTTGATTATCCTAATAATATTTTCTGAAGTAAACAAATTATAAATCATCTCATTACATAACTTTCTCCAGCCTCCTGCCTAAATACGTTCACAATATTTAATCAAACACTGACAGTCAATGTCGTTACCAGGGGTACGTACGTGAAAACCAAACAGGAATGTGAGCCATTCTTCAATTAAATCGTTCATTTACGTGCATAACATAATTACTGTGAATACCTACTTTGAAGTTCGGCCTGTGTCACCGTAAAAGGTAATCTTCCTGGATTCTACATTATTAAGTTCAATTATGACCACGAGCTGCCATTTCAACATAGGTACTCGTGTACTCAATTACAGTCCCACTAAAGGCATTACAGAGTTGGTTCTGAATTCAAAGGTCACGTCAGGGATGAAAGCTATTGCAATCCAATTACATCCAGGGTATGTGACTTAGATGCCCACACACTAATCCTCACGAGCTAATTATATTTGTGGCACGAATCTAAGTTATACAATAGAAGAGTAGGAAACTTCAAGGGAAGAGACCACTTCGTAGACCTTGGCGCTGATCGCATGATAAAATTGAAGGGGATTTTAAAAATAATATGATATAAGGATGTGGAATGGATTCATCACGTTTAGAATATGTACCCTGTGACAAGCTCGTGAAAACGCGGTCATGAACCTCCTGATTTCATAGCTGGCGCTGCTGAATTTTAGATTCAGAATAAGGGCTGTGTTCAGTGGAGTTACTAAGCTGTTAAATGTTATTTGAATTGTGTAATGCCCATAAGAAATTAACGCATTATTTACAGCTACGCCCATCGGCACACTTTATATCCGAAACGATTCGATAAATTTCTGACTCAGAATAATTTCAAGTAGTGGGCTTTGATACCAACAGAATTAAACAGCGGGTTCTACTAAACGTTTACGAGTTACATAATTCTAGTGGTCTCAAGATTTCCCAGCGGTCTCTTCCCTTCAGGTTTCCCAACCAGTACCCGGTGCACACCTCTTGTCCCATCCATGCGCGCTACATGCCCAGCCCATCTCATTCTTCTCGACTTAATCACCCTGACAATACTGGGGGAGGAGTACAGATTTTTAAGCTCGTCATTGTGCAGTTTTCTCCACGCCCCATCGTCTTCCCTCTTAGGCCCAACTATCCTCCTCAACACCCGATTCTCAAAACCCTGCAATCTGTGTTCCTCCCTCTGAGTGAGAGACCATGTTTCGCACCCATACAAAACAACAGGCAAGATTATTGTTTTGTATACTTTAATTTTCAGGTTCTTAGAAATCAGACGGGAAGACAAAATATTTTGGACTGAGAAGTAGCAAGCATTTCCGGAATTTAGTCTCCTCCCAACTTCCTTACAAGTATCATTTTGATTTGTTATTGTTGTTCCCTTATAGGATTGGAAAACCCTTCAATCATACCACCAATGATCTTATTTTATGTAACCGTACTGGCGACATGCTCAGTACTTTCTGAGCTGCCTGTACACAAGAATCAGTGTCCTTCATTGTACTATGTGAGGCCTCTGAATAATACATGAAACACAAAGAGTTCAGTAATGTTAATATTTGTTCGGGTGCCTTCTACATCTCTGCAGGACACGGTAAAAGCGACGAACCAAACATCAATCAATCAACCATCTCAAGAAGCAGAGGGTAGTCGTCAGTCCCTATCAGATGTGAAATTTATTCTCATATAACAAGGCTTCCAGTCCAAACGGTGCTGTCATTGTAATATTGCATTATTACATGCAACTTGCATGTAGGCTGAGGTAAACAAAACAGGTCTACGTCGCCCTTTATAACTAAGTCTAACAGATAATCATCCTTCTTGAAAAGCTATTACCGCAGTGAACAGATGATCCCGCCAGTGGTTCGTATCCTGATTCAATCGAATCCAATTCACTATCTCATACACTAAGTATTTAACATCCATTTTAATATTTCTCACATCTACGCTCAAGTTTCCCAAGATGTATTTCCATAATGGCTATTCCAATTAAAAATTTGTGCGTATTTCTCATTTCCTTAATGGCTATGAATTAGTTTTTAATTATTTAATTGCAGTTGTCAGGAAATTCACACTGCTTATAGACTCTGAGAGCATGTGTGGGGTACAGTGAAAGGGGCAATGCACACCGCAGAGTTGCCTGCGATTACCGTCAATACCCTTCCCGTTGTAGTGACAACGCCCTCTAATACAGTGTGATAAGCAATGTAACCATGCCCTCTAATACAGTGTGATAAGCAATGCAACGACGGCGACATCTGGAGGGATGCTTGGCTTCGCGCGTTAAAAGTGGCTATTATAACCATCTCAACGAAACAGAACTGTTCTGCAGAAACCGACAGGGCACTCAGCTTCTCAAAAACTTCAACACATTTTAATGAATCCGGTCGTTCATTACCGTGTTCACAACAGCCGGGAACCGGTCCCTATCCTGATTCAGATAAATCCAATTCCTACCCTCTAATCATATTTCCCTAGCATCAATTTTAATATCATCCTTCCATCTACGCCTTCTTCTCAATGACATCTTCCCTTCAGGTTTTCCAACATCCTCCTTTTCTCGGCGTCCTGAAGATCGACGATTATGGAGCGACGTCTCAAACATACAAAGCCAACCTGATGGACCCATCTCATTTTGTGTACTTTGCAGGCACTGTCCCCCCTCACCCCGTTTACTTCCTTACAAGGGACAAAAAACATGCCTCCATGACTTCCATGCTGAACTCGTATTAGTAGCTGTGCAGTACTGTATACAGCCTAGATCAAATCATCGTCACCCCATCGTGAAAAGGGTTAATAACGCACCACGCCATAAAGACATATTTCCGAACTTTAAACACCACTCCATAATTATGGTAAAAGTGATAGGTTTTATCAACTTTTATACTATAGTACTACACCGTTTAAAGGGTTTTAAACAGTCCAAGGTGAAGTGGGCTCTAGATGCATACAAAGCTTCAGAAAACTTTGCCAGTTGATTCATAAATTATTACAGGCATAATTCTTGTATCAGGTACCAATAAACTATGCAGGAATTTCATAAATCAAGAATGATAAAAGTGTTTGTGTTACAATGTGCTCTTTATCTTAATGAGTTTATTGGTAAGATGAGCTACTGGCAGCGTCTCAATAAGGACTTTTATTCCACGATGTTAGCAGCACCTCCATGAAAAATTCGCCTGCGAATCGCAATTACTGGCTTTTCATATATGAAACTCATTGGGTTTTAAGACAATGTGACAAGAATAAAGCCACCGGAAATGGAACAGAATGAAGATGGGGAGTGCATGAGGAAGACTATGAAGAAGGCAAGAGAAGAAAATACGAGGTGCGATCGGAAAGTTTCCAGACTGCGCGTATAAAAACCCGTACACTTATCTCAGGTATTAAATTCATCCATC
>NW_019060394.1:324231-335279 GCF_000696155.1 Zootermopsis nevadensis | reverse complement strand
CCTCCGAAACGTTGGTAAACATCAACCAGACTACACAGAAATCTTCATACTCTGATGACGGAGGCAGTATAACCTCTGAAACGTTGGTAAACATCGACCAGACTACACAGCGCAACAACCCAGAAGACAGAAATCTTCATACTCACCGCTATGAAAACGTCAAATCTTACATACTGCAAGATAATTGCAGAAATGTTTTTGACAATCGCCGCAGACAAGGGCAGATATGAACGGGCCCACATTTGTCCGCGCATTACCAACATCCTTGTTTTAATACTATTTGCAATTCAGCATTTTATGCACCGACTATAAATAAGTGACCTGTGGTTATAATACCACATACACACACAATTAATATCAGACGACCTGCAGTGTTACCGCGGGATATTCGACGCATCCTTATTTTTTATCGACCTCCCTTCCCTGAAAGCTTGTCGTAGGGATGGTAATTATATATATCGTTGAATACCATAAGAAAAACGATTATCACCAAGCCCAGTTGTTATACCCTACAGTATTATTTGCAGTAATTACTTTCAAAGAAATTTATCGTTTAAACATCGGCGTTGGGATTCCAAACAAATGAACTAAAGTTGATAAAATAACTTTTGCAATATTAAAATTTCTCGTTATCCCCTTAAATTATATGATGACATTGTTTATGACGACATAGTACACCTGCGCGACCTCGCCCCTTTTCTATGAACCCTGTACTAATATATTTTACACGGCAGTCTGCATGGCGTCAGGCTAATTCTTTGTCTTGACAGCCAACGTAATGGGAATGTGTCCTTGGATTAACAGCGTGGTTTCTTTAACCACTGAAATTTGTTTCCTGTTATGTTTCTGTTCCTAGCCATAAGTGGAACATTTCGATGCAAGCGAATTTTCTTTAATTAAACAGACTCTTGGCATGGTCGAGTATTTCTATTATCAGTAATAAAACATGTATTTTATATATTAGGTATGTCTCTTATTCTTTGTAGTATTGTTTCGTTGATTACTTATGGTAAATGTTCTTACATGCAAGCTTTATTTGTACAGCGAGATCATCGCCTCAACTTCAACCAGACTACACGGCGCAACAACCCAGCAAATAGCCATCTTCTGCGTGACACTGTACTCTACGTCTGTACCAAAGTTCGAAAGATGGTTGAACTTTCTACGTTCGTGATCAAAGGTTCAACGCTAAAAATAATCCAATACGATGGAGAAATTTCCGTGTTTCTCTCCGCTAAATCATTTGAAACTGACGCAAGTTTCACGATCTCTGCAGTTCCTGAATCTTCTTCAGTGCATCCGCAATAAATTTGTTATTAACCAGCAAAAGACTTGGCACTGTAAATCAACACAAATGTTTCCTTACAACGAGTAAATTTGTGTCTTTCGCCCTGCATTTATTTGGACATTCAACGCGTTCTAAAGCAGCGGTTCTCAACTCGTGGTTCTCCAATGTCTCCTGTGCGACTCGCGTACATTTTTCTAACACCTAGTGCGTTAACCTGCATGATTAAAAACAGTTTCCCAATACCACGGAATACATCTTGATAATGTAACGGAAATTAAAACGGATATTGAACGTGTACAACAAAAAACGTGATACCGTCAACATACGGTCATGGAATTTTAATAAATTGTCCTGATTTGTACGCTTGTGGCCCGCGAATCGAGAAGCAAGTGTGAATTTGGCGCTAGGCCTGGAAAAGTTCGAGAACCCCTGTTTTAAAGTGTTCACTTACATTTTCAGTTACACAGACCTGAAGATGGCTGTCTTCTGGGTTTTTGCACCGTGTGTCCTGGTAGAAGTTTCCCGACGTTTCAGAAGTCCTTTCTGCCTCCATCATTAGGGTGATCGCCCTGATGATGGAGGCAGCAAGGACCTCTGAAACATCGATAAACTTCTACCATGACACACGGCGCAACAACCCAGAAGACAGCCATATTCGGACACACCGCCGCGTAAACCTCAAATCCTACATAATATAGACCTGTCTGTCAAACTGACTCCACAGTAAGGAATTTGACGTTCAGTCACAGTACCCATAGTTCAAATCCCGAGCAGGTTATCATAAGAGAAACCATCACAACAACTGTGCTTTGAAGGTTAAACAGCATGATTTTATCTCTCGGCGATTGGATTAAGATCGTCAAAAACTTCGTACAGAAGAAAACGTCAGATTTCTAGATGGTATCATCAGAATAAGCCTTCTAACATCTTCAACTGTTAAGAAATTCTGGAACAGCTGACAATCGTCATTCTGACACAACTCAGCTCACCCTTTTACGTCAGAGCAGACAACATCCGGCGACAGCTGTAAGTTTAATGTTATTCCGTAGCCACTACGCCACCCCACACTTCGTTTTTATATCCCGTATAATTCAACAGAA
Organism: Zootermopsis nevadensis; assembly: GCF_000696155.1. Next base: position 332,891 of record NW_019060394.1, on the reverse strand, counting down.
CACCGCGTTCGTGTATTGAGCCAAGAGCTATTAAAACACAAATCGAATTCTGTTCATCAAATCTGTACGTTCTGTAATAAGGATTTTGCTAAGAGTACGATGTACTGGTGTATTTCGTTTGGCCTCCAAGCGTAGACTATGGCCTCACTAGCAATTCCAGGTATAAATCCACTTAAAATATTTGATTATATCTCGTCTGGCGTAAGGTTATGTTGAATACTTAAGTCCTTGTTTGGCACTTGAAGTATAGACCAATTAGAACGAGAAACCAACAACAGGAACTGGTAAAGAAACGGGCCAAGTTCTTGACAGTCGGACAAATATGAAATCTCAGAAACTCAGTATGATTAATTACCTACAAAATCAAATAAGATGATAGAGTTGCGTCATATTGTGAAAATATATATTTAATTAATTAATCTTGTCCGTCTAATCACAATTTAAAATTTAAAATACCATGTGATGCTCCTTATCGAAACATTCGACTTACATTTGGAACATCACTTTCTCACTACATGTTTCAGTTCTTAGATGAACCATATTCAGATGATTAAGTTTTAAGTTTATATAATTGTAATTTTTACACACCTGAAGATGGTTCATCTAAGAACTGAAACATTTAGTGAGAAAGTGATGTTCCAAATGTAAATCGAATGTTTCGATAAGGAGCATCACATGGTATTTTAAATTTTAAATTGTGATTAGACGGACAAGATTAATTAATTAAAAAATCAAATAGTAAAAAACTTTCAAGAAGTGCTGCACTGCTTTACGTGTGTCTCCACCCGAATTCTTGGTTTTGCAGACGGTCCTGTTAGCAATGTAGAACATTGACTATACGTTCCCACTGACTCCACACAAGTGTTTTTAGTTTTTTATGTTCAGCGTGTTATTACGTCTTTTTGTATCGCGTAACCTAACAGTTAGCTTGCTTGCTGTCAAGTTAAAACAGCTAAAATCCTGTTTGACAAAAAAAATCTTCAGGTTTTAAATGTCAAAGTCAAATTCGTAAATTTCCTGAAAATAGAGAATTCCTGTATCTCATTTTCTCCCTTCACTAAAATACATTTAAAAATATTATGACAGTAAAACATATCTGTTTTTACTCTGATTTTAATAATTATAAATGTATCTTAATTTAAATTACACCATTCACTGTACTAAAAGGAGTATAATTACGTAAGTAATGTCTTGGCATAAAAAGTGACTGAAAAAGTTAGCTGCTCAACTGGTCGACATTTTTCCCATCTTTCATGGAATCCCAAGGTTCATTTTAGTAACTATTCTATAACAAGTGCAAGGTAAATTCTGTCCCTCCATTTCAAATCCCTCTGAGTCTAAGACGAGACGCTGAACGAGCTAAAATCAGCAAAGGCATATATTAGCAACGTGTTCGAAGGTGCGATCAGATATTCATGGCTGTCTTGGAGAAAATCCTTAATTATATGGTGATCCGTAACACCTGTTTGCATTTGTGAATAATCCCTGATTACACAAGAGATAACAATATGGAATGGAGAACATGCACATTGACGGAGTCGGGTGTTCGAGAAGCTACATATCTGACCAACAATCTTAACCAAAAGTAGCCTAATAGATCGAAATGTTACACGTTTAAATATTCTGATGATAAAACACCGAGATTCGCAACTATTATAGGTAAAAGTGAGGAATGAAATAGATTCTGAACTGCACAGTAGCAAAAATTCCACGAATTGAACATCTTTTATTTCGTTAATGTTTTTATTTGTTACTGTTTTTCCAAATATTTGACCTTGTAAGATTATACTAGGCTTTATTATCTGTATTTAAATTAATTATTAATATCATTTTATCTGTTGACGAGACACGTGCGTAGTTTTCTTTGTTACAATAACGAAATGACGTCAGTAGTTAGATTACACTTTTCAGTTATCGAGGAATGAATTCTATTGATGCTTCTAACTTTTAAGTTCAAAAGTCTTAAAAATCCCTTATACATTTCAAGACATAAGAATAAAATTTATTATCTACAAACACTAAATTAAGGTCGTTTCGGTCAGCTCTCAAACGCGTTTTCTACTTTGACGGATAATATAAATTACAAGCATTTCTAAAATTAATGCTGAGGAGAATGTCTGGACCTCAGAAGGATGAATCAACTGAAGAATTTGGTATATTAGGCCATCACATGAAATCAAGACTGTTACGATGGACTAGACATGTAGACCAGAAGGAAAAAGAAATGCATACAGAATTTTTCTGGGGGGAATATGGTGGAAGAAGACTGCTGGAAGGCGGAACATAAAAGTGGAAGATAACATTAAGATGGATGTTGGAGAAGTAGTTTATGTAGTTAGTCGGTGGTTGGAAATGGTTCAAGATCTTGTCCAGTGGGGAGGGACGGGCCTTTAATGAGAGATGTTGAACTTCTACCAGCCGTGTATTAGTTAACTTATTTAGTCAGTTTGTTGGTTATGAAAGGATTTACTTACACCATGATTGTTTGACCATCTGATTATAGTTTAATTAAACACATAATATCGAAACGGCTCGAACATTATGTGTGCATATCTTCGTCTTTAAATGATAATTACATTTTATCAATACCTTCTTCATCGTTTAGACACAGTTATATCTTATCTACAGCCTGCAAATTTACAAATATAGCTGAATAATTCTTTATCTAATCTCAGAACCACGCGTAATCAGACACTTCGAAGCCAACAGTGTCTTCCTTGGGCAGTCAGTGTCATGGTGGCCTCATAAAGTGGTAGGCCCCATACATTTAACAGCTTTGCTGATCTTGCATGTGTCACAGCAGATAACAGCAGGGATGTAGAAGAAACAGGGGTGTAATGTTAAAGTTCCCTTACTTATAATTTGTTCGCGCATTTCTTTGCAGGCTGTTAATTGTTTAATTCTGCATTTAAAAGTGTAAAGTTCTTATAAATTAACAAGGGCATGTACGATGATTGACGCTCATTTATTTCAACCTGCAAATGCGTGCAAGTTTGATCCGGTCATTTTATTTTAACACTACACCCCTGGATGACAGTGAAGGTGTTTGTGGCGCAAAGAGTTTCGTTGTTATTCATAAAGACAAGCCCTGTATTCGGAAACATAACAATGAAAATATACCAGCGTGAACTGCTGAGGTGTATGCACATACTGTTCTGCCTCGTCATACTGGTAAGTATTAATTAAACCAGACTAATTTCTGTACTTCGTGTCCCAGCGTAACTTCGAATATTTAATATAGAACAAATTTATGCAAAGTTAAAAATTAATACTGTACTTCAGGTAAGCCTACATTACCCTTCTATGTCTGTCACATTTACAGCTTAAAGGACATATCTGTCCAACCATCTACGTGGGTATGTCTACTTCATAAATAAGAAAATTGATTTCGATTAAATTTGCTATTGGTAATCTATATTAAACATAACAGGACAAATGTAACATCGATCTGTATAACCCCTATTTTACAAACACAAATGAAAATACATCACTTGCCAAAAAGTAGTCAGCATTCGAGAAATGTTTACATGACAAAAACAATTAAACTGGAAATTAAAATTTTGTCGACATTATTTAACACTGTTTTTAAATACTCTGGTCCGCCTCTTGTCTGAAAAAAATGTTTCACATGAAAAACAGAATCTCAAACTTGTCTGTGCAAGGTAATAGGACTTGGGGGTCATTTCTCTTCCATTCTTCAAGACATTAGCTATTTCCTAACACCAAATTATCATATGAAACAGGTCATATTTGAGGTGGTCGCGACTGCGGGTAAAAATACTGTTGTCTTCTTAGATGTAGCATCACGTAGTCTGTAAAAGTTTCAGAGCAGCTTACTGTCTCCATAATACAATACTTTATTTTCACCATTAAATTCTTTTAGACGTCTACAGAAGACGTGGCATGCTTCGAGATCGTCACCCCTCGTTCAATGAATCCAAAGACTCTATTGTCTCCATATTGTTCAGAGTACAATTTACACTTCAGGTATTACGGGCCGGGTTATTGTACTTGGCTGTCTCAATCAGAGAACGACTGTTCAACTTCAACGCCTTCCTGTATGACTACGTCACGGTGCTGGTTTTCTACCTGATCACAAGCTCCTCCGTCTTCATCGTCGTCTCCGCGGTTGGGATCTGCGCCGCTGTAACCTTCAGGAGACGGTTCTTCGTCGCTGTGAGTATACTAAATACCATATAACTCAGATGACGAAACGTCTGATTACCGTATACCGAATACAAAACTACTGCTCACGTGCATTTTGTACGGATCCTTGTACTACCGCGCAATAAAGCTTTTGTGTTAGCTCTGAGCTTCTCACGGCGCTGAAGATGTCCATAATTTGTTCGTTAATTTAAAAGTATTTATATACACAACTACCTCTTTTCCTTCTTCTCTACGTTTCTTTCCGCGGTGAAGATGTCGATATTCACCTTCTGGGTTGTAATATCGTGTGGATTTGTAGGAGGATAACGTTTCGGAGAAGCTTCCCGCCTCCATCTTCAGGGCGGAAGTCTACATGACGTTATAATCGAGAAGGGTAATACCCACACATGTGTTTCTGATGTTGCAGTACAGCGCAATATTGGCAGTTCTGTACTTGGCAGAAATTGTTCTATTCGGAATCGCTTTCAACGGGTGGCTGAATTTCAACGCGACAGTCGAAGAAGCTATGGATTACCACATCAGCAATTACAGAAATGATTCACGTGACATAGACTACGTCCAGGAAGAGGTAAGTTATCAAATTCGATATGATACATGAACAAAATTACATTGCCCCTACTCCTTTATTAAATTTGGAACGTTCCATTTGGCTCTTCACAATTTAATAATAGAACGTGGAACATTCTAAACACTCGGGATCAAACGAAAAAATTGACAAGTGTGGAAAGGTTACAGAAAGCATTTTTTTCCTTGCATCTCTCTTTGATCCTGATGTTCATTTATTACAAACATATATTAGTCGCTGGTTTGTTCGTCCCATTTTATTCAGCAGAAACTGTCACCAAAAATTCGGAACGTAGAGAACATAAATGTGTCACTACTGACACTAAACCAATATGAATATATTACTACACCTTTGTGAAGAGATGCGAGAATTATTAAACAATTTCAATCACTACATGTATTTTCTGCAGTAGTTTTCTTACTGAAGAAGGCAAAACTATTCATTGCCAGTAACCAAGCAATATAAAAATTAACAAGTATTTGGACTACATAATATTCCTTAACATTTCTGATACTGCGAAAAATTATTTGGAAAATTACATCTTGAATACATTTTGAATAAACAAAATATAAACTAATAATATATATGCATATATAATGTATAACTTTAGCGTTCTTTCATCACGACTTTACTTCATGTCGAAGCAAGAAATGTGATGAAGAAATCTTAGAACTTGCAGTAAAACAGAATAAGAATAAGAGTAAAATCTACTCAAATTCCGGAAACTTTGGGCACAACGTACGAACCCCCACGGTTCGACGGAATCAATTTATGCAACTTTCTTTCACAAGTAGTCTACCTGAGACGACCTGAAAACGTTTGTGTGGACTTCTTTAAACTGTCGAATCTAAATTAACACCAAGATTGTTCGACAATTTTCTGTAAAATTTTCCACTATTAAATTTAAGAAATCGTCGACTTGGTTCCTGTGCACGACGGAACATGGCCAACCTCTATGCCACGTTAGTTGCACACGAAATTTAACCTTACTTTTCACGCCACATTGAAGCCCCACGTGTGCGACAACGCTCTGTCTCAAGTTACGTGCCTCATCTCTGACCCAACACTTGGCTAGTTTCAGTGTAAATATAGTTTAGTTTTAAATTAACTAACCTCCTTATCGAGCAAGAGTTAACAGAATTCTAGTACTTGTCTAAACGTGTGTCCGAGATATATTCCGGATAATGTGTTCACTGATGTACTAACAACTAGAAACCAATATGATAAAACTACAGTAACTTACATTGGTGTGGTTCCATTACCACCGTGTGAGTTGCAATCCAAATGTTTTGTCACACATTGTTCGTACACTGCACATGAAACTAAACGAATCACTGTATATCTTTATATTGCTTCTTGCTTTGTCAAACAACACATTCTTCGCCGAACGAAACCGACTACATCAGTACAATGCGCGCCATTTTACCTCTCGAACAGCAAGACAGCGATTAGTTGTTTTGTGTGCGTTCATTAACTTTGTGCGAAGCAATGTTACCAACTTGAGCAAGGCAATATTATTTGAATGCAGATTCAATATGGTTCATGGCAGGGAACATTCCTTTGTAATGAGTCTGTAATACGCTTCGAAACGGACTTTTAATGAAGAAGCCAAATGTATCACATTCCACTGACTAAACACAAAATTTGAGCGGTTGAAATGACAGAGGACTAAAAGCATACACAATGTTAATTCGCCTGTTAGTAAACATTGAAGTATTTCGTAGTCATCCATTCTATTTTAGCGTGGTTTATAAAACGAAAAATCATCTTGAGTTCCAGTGTGCATGTGTCTGCCATATGGTCTGTAATATATTTTGAAATAATTGGCTGGTTTGCAAGGAACTCAGTGGGTAGTCTTAACAAGTCATCACATTTCTTTAAACTATTCATTCAACGTTTCTTATAAACGTTGAAAGTGGAAGCCACATCATTACAGCTATTTTAATATGTTACTTAAAGTAGTTTAAATATACGATACTGTTTGCAAGAGTAATTATCGTACAGCGCGACTAATAAGTGTATGGGAACAGGTCAGACGAGACCAGACATAACTGAAATGTTTAACTCACACGTATTCAGCAGTGGTTTTACAGTCACTCATGCAGACCATAACAAAAAGAACAGCGTTACCATGGCAACTGTTATAATAATTAATTTCAGACAGCCATAAAGTTATCCCATGGGGTCCAGTGATGCTATGGAAACGAATGTTGGTTTGACTTGGGTGTAGTATGAGTCCATACACATAAGTTATGTGTGTGTTTAGAAACAAGAAACCTTGCCTCATTTATCCGACTACCTGTTTTCAGGATGAAGGCTAACTGCCTGATACTGTGTAGAGGTGTGAAGACTGCTGTCTTCTGGGGTTAGCATTTTGTAATCTGGTAGATACTGATCAACATTTCAAGGCAATCGCCTGATGATGGAGGCAGTAAGTTCCTTTCAAACGGTGGTCAATATCTGCCACATGGCAAGATATTGCATCCTAGCAGCAATCCTTTTTGCTATGCGGCCCCTTTCACATATATTCTGCACTTTGGCTAGTTTTTGGAAAGGAACTAACGTTGTAGGACAATGTTTAATCTTGAACGAACTTTTTGAATAAATACGTAGTTTATTCTACTTCCATTTCACGTATGTACATAGGATTACAGTACACGTTTCTTAAGTCAATGTAAGAGAATCATTATCAATCAGTCCCATGTGGTCTAGTGGCTAGGATACCTGGCTTTCACCCAGGAGGCCCGGGTTCGATTCCCGGCATGGGAATATTTTTTTTTTTCCTTTTTAATTAAATGTATTTTTTTAATATATGCCCATGAGCAATGTTCGTTTCCTTTTTTGTCAATTCCGCTTTCCAACGTTTGCGCAAAACGAATCGGAAATTGTGTCATACTTGTGGAGCAAGTGAATTGTCGCCAACCTGCAGTATGAGATTACAGATTTATTATTTCTCTCCTACACACATGCAAAGTAACAAGAAGACTAACTACATAAAAACAATGGGCAATATATAAAATCTGCATTGTCTAAGAATTGAACTCGGATCACCCATGTGACAAATAAGAATTCTACGTTTACATGAATATCATTAATTGATTATCTTATCTTACTAACAACTTAACGGAAAGCACTTATGGCGTATTTGTTATCTAAATAATAAACCAATTATTATTTGTATACAAACTAGTTAGTATTCTGTATTGATTTGCCGATAAACTTGATTAGTTAACTATAACCTGCACCACTTAAACCCTAAAATGTACAGCAGAAACATTTTTCTCTGTTCTGTACTTACAGAAATAAATCTTCTACTTGTCAATGCATATTCGTGGTACAAACACCCTAACCATTGTGCTGTTGGGTGTCATTTGTTACAGGCTGCCAGGTGTAAGCATGAAAATGGCTGTCTTCTAGGTTGTGCCATACAGTCCGGTAAAAGTTTATCGAAATTTCAGAGGTGCTTGTTGCCAAGTCGTTGAACCAGTCGTCAAGGTGATGAGTGCTAGTGACAGTTAGCCACTCTGAATGTCAGTCACTATCTATGACACTTCACGGCGCAAAATTCCAGAAGACAGCCATTTTGAAACACCACAGGTTTCCTGATCGCAATGTGTGAACCTGTGTGAAGGGAAAAAAACACTCTATGCGGCAATGCAGGCGGCACGGCCCTTTCCAATGTGAGCGATCACTACGTCGGTTAAAGCGTTTCATAATACTAGCGATATAGCCGCCAAATATCCCCAATGTACAAGATTTATTTATTTATTTAGTGTTCTGTCTGACGACAGGTCCGTATGAACAGGATCCTTCCATCCTTTTCTCGGACTGGGACCTGTTCATATACGTTCTTGGCAGATGATCCTGAAGTGGTTTGCCATTGCCTTCTTCTGTGTGTGAATGGAGTAATTGTTGGGATGCCACGGAG
>NW_019060394.1:262671-323859 GCF_000696155.1 Zootermopsis nevadensis | reverse complement strand
TTGGCAGATGGTCCAGAAGTGGTTTGCCATTGCCTTCTTCTGTGTGTGAATGGAGTAATTGTTGGGATGCCACGGAGAATCCGGGGAAGTCCCCGGAGGAAAACTCCGTGTTGCCTAGACCACGGCCTTGCCCAACACAAGTTATAAATTCGGGCACCGCCGGGAATCGAACCCGAGACCCCAGGATTACAAGGCCAGCGTTCTAACCGCTAAACCACCGTGGCTACAAAATACTGATTATTCCTAATTATTGTTACAGCTGAGGTGTTGTGGCAAACACAGAGAGGATGAATGGTTCGACACATTGGCCTACATTCCGGTGTCATGCTGTCCGTCGAGACCCCCAACCGACACACAAGACTTCTGTTCCTTGCTGCCACCAGACATCAGCTTCATAATCCACAACACAGGCTGCCTGAAACGACTTCAAGAGATGCCGCTCACAGGAATCAAAATAATAACGTCAATACTAATCGGCGTTTGTGCAGTCGAGGTAATGGCATCAGCTTCCGCAGTCTATAGTCCGACATTTTTATCATGGCTGCTAGGTCACGACTGCGCTCCTTGCTAGGCCTGACAGTTAGTCGAAATATTATGAAAGTAACCCTCCGTCCGTCTGTTGTCCGGCCTGTTTTACTGATTTGTGTTATCTGACGACGCTATCAGTAGCTCACAATATATAGAGTTGAATGACAGGGTGACTAATGAACAATAAATTGAAAAAGATAAATGAAGCAACAACTTCCGAATTTAGGGAGCTACCCAAGCATTTATCTGGAAGGACTGAGAAATTCCACATAAAACACCAGTCTTGATAGCCGGTATCCAACCCGAGAGTGAACCCCGGATCTACCGAATGCAAAGCAAGGAGTCGGCCACGACTTTCACTTTGCAGCCTGCAGTTGTTCACTGTGAGGCAGGTGACTCAGTCATCTCGTCCACTTCGGGAATATATTTAAAAATCTGCACAACATATATTTCTGCATTCCAATAACCTTCATTTCGAAATATGTTAACTGCAAAGTACAACGCACTGTTTGTAGGTCTCCCCAGCGGTCTCCTCCTCTCAGGTTTCCTCCTGCCTGAGATTATCCTCCCATCTACGTCTAGGTCTCCCCAGCGGTCTCCTCCTCTCAGGTTTCCTCCTGCCTGAGATTATCCTCCCATCTACGTCTAGGTCTCCCCAGAGGCCTCTTCCTCTCAGGCTTCCCAACCAATACCCGGTGCACACCTCTTGTCCCATCCATGCGCGCTACATGCTCAGCCCCTCTCATTCTTCTCGACTTAATCACCCTGACAATACTGGGGGAGGAGTATAGATTTCTAAGCTCATTATTATGCAGTTTCCTCCACGCCCCATCGTCTTCTCTCCTAGGCCCAAATATCCTCCTCAAACACCTGCAATCTGTGTTCCTCCCTCTGAGTGAGAGACCATGTTTCGCACCCATACAAAACAATAGGCAAGATTATTGTTTTGTATACTTTAATTTTCAGGTTCTTAGAAATCAGGCGGGAAGACAAAATATTTTGGACTGAGAAGTAGCGAGCATTTCCAGAATTTAATCTCCTCCTAACTTCCTCATGAGTATCATTTTGATTTGTTATTGTTGTTTCCCGATATTTTTGTGGTTTATTAATCGTGCTACATATCCCACCAATCCCTTTCAGTATTCTAATCGTCTGTATATATTTCAGGTGCTAAGTTTCTGTGCGTCGACCTACGCAATACGAGAAATAGGGACGGTTGTATCAACCAAGAATGTGAACATCACAAGGGAATACGAACTAACAAAGAAATCAGAGAAAAATATAAACATCTATAACGAAAAGCAGAACAATACAAGAAAAGCAGAAGTTTTGTTTCAATGCAATGCGAGGAAAGGCGTTCATTACGTGCACAAAAATGTGAATCAACTGACAGACTCTGGTCCTAATGTGAAACATACAAAATGAGTAAATTTGATCTTGAAGCTTGTGAATTGATAGTCCTTCAGCTGATCAAGAAGTACCCCGCTGTTATAAAATATGAAGACACATTACCATGTTCACAAGAACACCTCCTAAAAAATGTATATGAAGATTTAATTAATGAAAGAGACATTTTAATAAACTAAATAATTTGTAGTGTTCATAATGACGAACACAACTGACTACGGTGGGCAACTGACTGGCAAGAAAGACATACCAGAATAAATATATTTATTGTTATGACGTTATTTTTCCAATTGTTCTTGCAGCAAAGAAAACAATGAAAGAATTTAACAATAAATAAACGGGAAAAAAAAGATGTTGGTGTGATTTCTATTGGTCGGGTCCGCCCATGTCGACTGCGAGCGCAATGCTGAAGAAGCACGTTCAACATAGAACGCAGTGCGGACGCACATTCAACGTAGGACACAGTGCGCATCAAGTCCCGCCTCAAACCATCCTCAACACCTAGCCTCCAAGTAACTGGATTAAAGGAGTACGCCACCACTCCCGGCGTAAAACAGCTCTTCGGAACTTGATGTTATTGTAAGTGCGATGTTTGCGACGGTGTCTAAGAGATGGCACTAGTTGCTGCTTCCCGCTATTATCGATTCGGTACGCCTGAACGTACTGCAGAAGTGATTTGACGACGTTGCTGTGGCCTGTTATAATTATCTTCATATTCATGGAATGAATTCCTCATTCGGCAAATTTCATTTCCTGAATTTACAGTCCTTCAATATTCTTGGCTTCCTCACTTTCTGCACTCATCATTACGTTCATGACGCAGATAGCAAGCACATCTGAAACGTCTGTAGACTTCTACCAGACGGCACAACCCATAAGGCAACTATCTTTCCGTTTTATCAGGTATAAAGCTCATAATGGAAACCATAATCATAGTACGAGACCTTAAATTGCCAAATGAGGCGACCTTCCTTTTACATTAATGAAAGAAGAGAACGTCTTAATTTAGTCATTTAAGAATATAATATTTTGTAATAAATTAATTATGTTCTGTTTCATTCGCAGTTGAGATTATTTTGTGCATAATGTCCTGATATCTATTTTCGAAATGTTTTCAATTTCGCATAAAGTGATTCTGCAGTGACACTATTAAGGTTATATGTTTGTCTCAGAGATGGCGCATGCAATTTATTCCAACAGTACGCATTACCAACCATAAATATTTTTATATTTTTTTCCGACGATGCAATACAGAAACCTTAACAAACTAATTTCATGCGTTGAAACATTTGTAATTATAGAAACAGAAGCTTTTGGGATGTATCCAAATCAAAATTCTCGTTCAAGCACTCAGAATATAAGTCTTTAAGATTGTCATGCTATTATCGTTCTGATCAAAGATGGCATGACTTCACGGCTTAAAAAGTGTGTCACTGGTTCGTGAAGAATTAGAGACTCGACGTGAAACAAGAGTTCTGCTTGATGATTATCCATCGCGTCCCATGAACTGCAATCGATTTTGCTGGCGCCGTATCGCATCTAGGATTTCAGGATACCATCACCGACAATCAAAGCAATGTCTCCCTTAGACCGATTCATATTTTTGGACTATGCTTAATACGTCCACTGCGTTTCGGGGATTTAGATTCCGTCGTTCCAGTGGATTCAATTGATTAGGTTGCTCACCTGATGACGGAAGAACAGTTAGTTTCCGAAATGTCGTGGGGTTTTTAAACATGGACGCATAAAAACGTCCAAAAATATGCACCAGTTTCATAACGCACCTTCGTAAAAAAAATCTTATATTCTTGACTCCCTTGGTTGCATTTTCCATAGTTACTCCCTTTATGAAAATATGTTCAATTCTCTATTAATAAAAATTATATCCCTTAAACTCTTAAGAAAAGCATTTATTCTCTCACTTATCAGTCGTTCCAATAGGGCAGATGTCGCCACGTAATAGATTCGCCGATGTTGTCTGAGGGCGGCTTCTTAGAACGATATACGTACACAGCACGCCGAAGACGGTTTTCAAGCGAAACATGAAGCCCTGAAAGAAACCGCTTGGAAATTTTAAAAGTATCGACAAAGAAAATAGAAGATTGGGGACTATGATACGTTAGTCACGGGCAGGATTTAGATCAGGAACCAAAAATGGGTGTGTACTATCGCAAAATACTTACTCAGAAAACAATTAGTTTACACCGAAAATCTGAAATCAACTTATTACATTTATTTACATATATTTTAAGCTTCTTTAACTTTAAATATACAGAATATATTACACTTGCTTAGATTCATGTAAGGTCTTACATCAGAGAATACATTTTATTTAAAGGCAGTATTATAATAAATAGCGTATATGTTGTTCGTAATTGCACATTATATTGTAAGGTTCTCATGACAACATTAATTCGACAAGAAGCATGTTTTTATTATAAGAGATTGAACAATTCGACCTCATTAAATAGTTGTTTACTTAACCAATTGTTCAAAAAAATGTAAGGAACCAAGTACTGGGAGCTGCTTCAGAAGCAACTGTCCAAAATAAGCATCATTACTCTGTAACTAAGCAACAGCGTAACCGAGTTATAAGCTGTATGCAAATAACAATCTGATATGCCCTTCAATAGTAAATTGTTCTTTTTATCTTCAACTATTCGCATTAGCACTAGATTTTGACACAGATCAATAATTGGGACCGAGTAGACACAATTCCTGCTTCTATTTCCGGAAACCCGATTTTAAATCTCGGTCCTGAAACCGACTATCCGGGCTACCGTTTTTCGTAGTTCGTGGTTTCAAAAATAATACTGTGACAAATTAGATTGCTATTGAAAGCAAGAATACTTTGCATAAAAACAGATGTCGGCTAATAAATTGAAAGTTAAGACGGCGTTTTGGACAAACGAAGTCATCATAAGTAGGATTTGAGGTTCTCATGGCGACGAGTAAGAGGATGGCTGTCTTCTGGGTTGTAGCGCCGTGTGGTCTGGCAGAAATTTACCAACGCTTCAGAGGTCCTTGCTGCCTCCATCATCAGAGTGATACCAGACTACAAGACGCTACAAACCAGAAGACAGCCATCATGAAAAGAAGTCATGTGTATTACAAAATTAACTTCTTACTTTTCTATGGATAAGAAAGAGGCCTATTTGCAGGCCTGTATCGGGGCCCACTGTGGTTTAAGACACGCTACTAAATTTAGTATTAATTTTGCACAAACCACAGATACTTTTATTGTAAAATTAATTAACTGCTGTGAACTTTAATGAGAAATAAAATGACCGAAAGTCGCGAATGAGCGGTTAGAATTGCTGCATATTCGCCAAGTTCAAGGTTCTAATCTCTACCAGATGATTGGTTATTCCTGAAAATTCAACCTCGGTGTCTTACATCAACCCACAATCGCTATTTTACAAATTTCTTTTAGTATCCTTCTTAATGATTATGACTTTCAAAGAAGGAAATGGAAGCAAAACGGACAAACAAACAGAACACGTTCGTCAATTAAACTGTTTTCATTCCCTGATTAAAAGTATTTCATGAGGCTCTTCTACCCTGCTTAAGAGGTCTAGTTGATTATGAAACAGGCTGCACACATCATGGGCATTCAAATACTTCATAGTTTAGATGCGTCATGTTTGTGTTTACAATTCATATGTATATTTATTCTTCAAATCTATACACATGTGGGTGTTTTCATATAAATAATATTAATAATGTTAATTATTTTGTTGATAATTTCACAGAATAATGAACAAATAACATAATACGCCACATAATATGCAAAAGAATCAGAAGATCAAAGGAACACCCACAACAATAACCTACAATCTACAATTAGTGAAAAGCGTGCATTAAAAAATATAGAATAGTTTTAAAAATAAAAATAAAACCTGAAGATGATGCTGAGACATCGAAACATGTTGTAATATATAGCGCAAAATTGTAACATCGAGGAAACGATGAATAGCGCAGAATGTTTATATCAATTTTAATTTTTAACATCAATATTTAAAATGGTTTGTGTATAGACTTGAAGAATAAATATATATAAAATGAATTGTAAACACAAACATGACGCATCTAAACTATAATTTCTTTTAGTATATTACCTTTCTCCTATCATTCGATGCTGTGTGATGTGAACAGTTGTTAAGTGTCATTAAATAAACCAAGAAGAAGACAAAGAAGAACTTTGTCGATGACAAAGATAGGTCAGGAGTTTCAGTCTTTATTTCTGGACTGGATCCAGACACTCAGACACTCGGTCTCGCTTTTCCCAGGTTTTACATTTCACACATTAGCATTAAGTCGAGTGGCCACAGAAATACTTCACATTGCAAAGTGTGACAGGGCGGCGAACACAGCGACGGACAGCGACGCCGTCGATACCGCTTTCAAGGCCGACGTCGCACCTCCCTTCGCCCAAGGAGTCACCGGTGACCTGGAAGACAGAGACACGTTCATCAAGAACCAGGATGCATTTAATTCACAATTACCTCGGGCATTGTCCATCGTGTGAAAAATGACTGATAGGCGTACATGTCAGATACGCAGTCCTTCGATGTACGAAGTTTACTTTGTAGGAATTATTATTTTCCAATGATAGAAGGTCTACGGTTTAAAGCTATTGTAAACTGATTATGTAATTTGTAAATTACGATAATCTTTTTCTTGACGTAAACTTTCAACTACACAATGTATAAAATTTCCTGAAGATAACAAAGTAACGTGTAATGACAATAAACTTAATACGACCAAAAATAAATATACGAGCCCACAAACATACGTGCGTACACAAGGAAATACACGAACTGTTTAGCCTGTTTGCAGGCATTATACCAAAATGTTTCCGTATGGAGTAAAACAACGCAAAACCTCAATGAGAATATCAAGTAACACAGCCGTGATACGAACTGAATATTTACATCAGTTACAATAATAAGAGTGTCTTTCTCTTGGTGTGACGCGGCAGATGAAAGGCTGATTGCTCATCTCCTATCTGATAGCGAGGTTTAGAATACGCTGAGCCTTACCTTCTCTTTTCCATAAGCACAGGAACACATTTACCATTAACTTCTCTCAATTACAAAAACACAGATTTATAAACCCACGAATTCCTTTGTATCAACATCATTCCAAACCATCACTACGGATACTCGATATTCCTATTACTAACGCCCAATTTAAATCATGCACATGCAGAATAAATAAGTCAACACGAAAGAATATAAATTAAAAATATGTAGATTTATTTATGGGCATTTCAGTAAATATACACTTAAAAGCACAAGATATTATCGTGTCATGGATAATGCGTCTTTGATTCCTATATTTAGGACCGGTAATATATGAACGAATTTGTTCCTAAATACCGTATCTAATATCACATAAAATTATACATTAATATTTTTTGAATGTGCTAGGAATATTTGCACAGATCGTTCGTTGTTGATTTGTTATCTTTCAGAGATCACATTACAGGTTCTCTGTATTCTAAAATTTTGATTTTGGTCTCGCCATTCGCCATGTGAAATAATGCCATTTCAACTATGCCTGTATTATGTTGGCTCTGGGACAATTCCTAGTATTGAAATCAATGCGTGGGTCCTGGCAAGATTGTAGAACGACGTTACTAATTATTTACGGGAGTTAATCGTTAATATGTAAAAAAAGTGTGAAACTTTCTTGAACAATGTTACTGAATGTTCTATAATAGTGACACACAAACAGAATATAAACTATTTTTCTATACCATCACAGAGTCAGATATCATATAGTGGGGGAGTCTGCATATCTTAAAACCTTTAAGACACTACTCAAAACATCGAATATCCGGCGCAAATTAATTATTGATAATGCACTAATGTGTTTTTGTACATCTGTATGTTTAGCAAGCGCGTAAAATATAAATGTCCACTCCCGTCTTTAACCAGTCACAAACTTGAGTGACACGTAATTTACTGTGTTTAGGCGACCCAATATTCTTACCCACAGTCGTAAGAACTTGAAATCTAAATAAATAAAACCACTCCTGATTATTGATTGAAATTTCCCACCAGGACAGTCATCATACTGAAGTAACATGGCACTGTGAAATGTTAATCAAATGGATATCACTTTGCGTGTGTATTTGGTTGTTATACAGACGTCAAAATTCTCCTATTATAAAACATAAATGTCACGGAGCTTAAATTTCTGTAAATGTAATGCCTGCTGTAGCTTACAAATTGTAAAAAAATAAACACAAGATGAATTTTATAAGAATCTAATACTATTTAGAACTGAGCGTCTGTTTAATAAGAAAAACGTCCAAAGCAACATTCAAGGTTAACGACATTAACATGCATATTTTATCACAAACCTGTCAGAATTCAACTTGAAACCTATTCAAACAGAACATTCACCGACACGACTCGACCCAATATTTGATTAATCAATGCAACATCCTTCCTCGACCTTGTAGTGGCAAAGTACTGTACACTCCATGCCTACACGTATAGAATCCGTAAAGCTGCATTAGAAAGGTACTATTGTTTGTCTAGAGAAGTGTCCGAATGTATCATGTATCATACGAGTGAGGCTTTACGAAGTATTTAGTCGATACAAAATCGATTTCGTGCGGCGATCTTCTAGTTACAACAATTTAATGATACCTGGTAATTAAACAGATGGCAGCGTTTTATTGTTCTCCGTGTGTGACCGGGAGATAATAACATTTGGTGTAATTTGGTTTTTCAATGTCTTCAAATTTTGACTTTTGTACTGTTATATGAGTGTTGTATTTTATGGTGGCAAATTTAAACAACGCCTTCACAACTATGAAATGAGGGGAAAAAATTAAAACTCTGCCCTAGTAACCACGGTGGGTCGGCAGATATGCGATTTTCTTAAATATTTCAAAAACGCGTATTATTTCTTAGATTTTTCTTGAAACTTTTTCCTTCCTTGGGAATTAACCTTTATAAATTCGTTGTATATTGCAGTGTTACATGGAAACTTTTATCCGCCGTAATAAAATGCCACAGAAGGAACGAGTTTCAGTCCTGAAAGATCTTTTTACGCTCCAGGATGACAAGTAATACAAATAGGCCATCGCGAGGGTAATGTATTAAAGGTATCCTGATATACGACAACCAAGGAAGAAATATTAAAAATATAGAGAGCAAGGAGACCGAATGCCAGTTGGTGGCGATCGCCCTCCTTCCAGACTGAACGTCAAAGAGACATTACTGGATCCCGATGACTCCACACGCAACCCTGCTGCCTGCAGTTCCTGTCTTCTTACTCTCTTCAGTGTCCCCCTTTCCCAAGTCGTCAGTTCCGTTGTGCACCACGAGGGCGCGGCCGACGATGTTGTGGGCGCCGTGGAGAGAGATCAAGCTGTCCGTGATGTTCACACTGGCGACACCATTAGCACCTGCTTCGATGTT
The DNA here is from genome assembly GCF_000696155.1 of Zootermopsis nevadensis. Next base: position 314,485 of record NW_019060394.1, on the reverse strand, counting down.
GCCTAGGTCACCCACATGACGCTCCGTGTCATTTGGGCCACCGTGATTCTTCTGCAAAGAAACATGAAATCAGAATCGTATAATCGTTATGTTGACTGCTGAGATTTGTTCTCACGGCGGTGAGTATTAAGATGGCTGTCTTCTGCGATGTTGGTCCGTGCAGATAATGGCCGATTTAAAAGACGGTTACTACCTCCATTATCAAGGCGAAACTTTGTATCTGTGAAGTGCAATATTTTTACTTACGAGCTCTGTCTACGCACGATACGACTGATTATTTTAATTTCTTTTACAACGTTAGTGGTGGACACAGTGGTCTTCAATAAATGGAAAGAACCAACTGGGAAGATAAAAGTTGCAGGAAATGCATTTGAAATTTCCGTGAACCAACTCTTGATCTGTTAATGAACGGAAATGCTCCGTGTCGTGATGCTTATCTGCTGACGGGTAGCGTGTGTTGCCACCTGAACGTAAGTCCTCCTTCATTCCTCGTCCCTGTTTACATGACCGACTGGAGTGACACCTGGAGCCCCGCCCAGCAGGCAATCCAGGCGTTAGGGATATAACGCAAAGCACATCAGTATCAGATCACAACTCAAAGAACACATGTGGTCCATGAAGATCATTATGTTATTGAATCGAATTACATTAACCTCCTCCAGATTTCATCTTCTCAAGGCGGCGAGTATCAAGATGGCTGCCTTCTGGGTTACTGCGCCGTGTAGTCAGTCCGGTAGAAGTTTACCGACGTTTCTGATGTGCAAATTCCCTCCATTATGAGGGATATGTAGCGGCATTAAAGTACCTCTGAAACGTCGGTAAACGTCTGCCATACTTCGGATTCACCGCCATGAAAACCTTAAATGCCACGGAGTATGACAACGACTGGCTTTTGGGATGTTGCGCTATGAGCCCTGATAATGGAGGCAGTAAACACATCTGAAACATCGATTGAATTCTACCAACAGCGCTACATTCCAAGTCATCTTCATCTCTGCTGCAGTTTTATTTATTTGTAGTTCATTTATCGGCGCCCTCAGTAGCTCAAACTCTAAAGCGTCGAGTGATAGGATGATTAGTGAATAATGAATTGGAAAGGATATGGCTTAATCTGAGGCTCTTTCCCGGTATTTTCCTGGAGGTACTGAGAAAACTATAAAACTGTCAGTCGTGATAGATGGTCTCAGGGCATAGATTTTAACCCAGGAACTACAGAATTTTAAGCAGGAGTACCAACCACTCAGCCACAAACATAGGTGCTGCTGTAGTTTTGGTAACACAATATTTTACTACGTTCTGAGCGTAATATCTCATCTACATGTTGCAAGGCAAAGTGTTTTCTGTTTGTGGAACTGTAGCACACCTTTTCGGGGTTGAAGTGGCCACCTGCAGCCACGCATTCGCTGCTGATGTCTCCCTTCTCATGAATGTGGAAGCCGTGCTTTCCCGGTGTGAGACCGCTCACTACGCCGCTAAGCTTCACGACGTTGCCGTCCTTTTCTTGGAAGAAACTGACGTTGCCCACAATTTCATGTCCCTTAATGAGCGTCACCACGGCCCTGCGCTCCTGAAACACACGTGTCATTGTAAACCATCTCATGTTAAATTAATGACGCATTTGGTCTACATGGATGATAAAAACCTCAGATGATGGCTATATATAGCCGAAACATGTTGTGTAAGTTCCATATGTAAATCGAGTACTCGATAGGGAACGTAATATGATATTTTAATCTTTTAATTTTATTGTGATTGACGGTTATTTTTAAATATTTTAATACTATTAATTCACAATATGACGCATCTACAATACCTTAAAAACCTCCAGCATGTTACTGTGAGATTCACAAGATCCGAAAATATTTTTACCCTATCCTACGCTGGATAAATGCAGTACACATCCTCATATTCCATTTCTGAAGTTCCACTTTAATATTATTCTCTCATTCATATCTCTGCAACGGTCTTCCCGTTTGAGTTTGTAGTTGGAAATCAGGTGCGTACTTTACACAGGTTTAACAAGAACGTTTATGAATGGGAGTGGGTGGAATATACTCATTAAGATACCATCTCGTCAGGTCTATTTATTTAAATGACTTACATCCCCACTTAAACGACTTGTCTCTCAAGTGCGTGATTTCACGCTTTTTGTACATAATTTTATGCAATTCACTTCCCTGTGGACTGCAGATACTATCTTGTGGCATGCCCACTTCAAATAACAAAAGAACAAGAAAAGAGTCCGTGGAAAGTTCACACAGAACGTGGGGAAAAATTCTCTTGCCCCATCATGAAGTTTCATGTTATGGCCACTAGAAGCATGGAGTAAGAAAACATGTTTTACGACTTGGCGTCGATTTTATACAATAAAAGAGGCCATCTTATCGAATATTACGTGGACTTCAAGCGGTACCTTATTGAGTTAAAACTCAATACATTTATTCTGGTGAATTCTAGAATAGCTAGACTCCACAATGACAATTACCATCCGAAAGTATGACCTCGAAAAGAAACATAATAAGAAATCGACAATTTCAATGTAAATAGATAGAATGAATGTAAATTTATTTGGATCTCTGGACGTATTTTTGCCGGATTATAGAAGAGTGAATATTCAAGAAATAGATTCAACTTTATGGACTGGATTCACAAGACTAAGCACAGAGCCCAGTGGCGACATTTAGTGAAGTGGCAAAGAACATTTGATTTTTATGAAATGCTGTTAATTTCCCAGCCAGCTGAATCACAAACTTCTGAAGAACGGTTCATCTTGACAGAGTTAGTTAATACTTCGAGAAACCGCATATACTCGAAAATCTTGTAAAATCTTTTCTTCTATATTATTATTGTTTATTGTTCATACTGCAAAACATAGTTTGACTTTTGTCTTTCAATTTGGAGGATAAAGTTGGGTGGTTGAAAGCAAGTTAAGATGAATCTTGGAGACACGGCTTGATGAAGTTGTGGACTGTATATTTTCTGACAAAAGTTAACAGGGCGATAATGTTTACGCGACGACGGTTCAAATATTTAGGCCTGGGTCAGAAGTATAGTTGATTTTAAACCTAAGTAAAAACACTTAATTTACCGGTACATTTAGTAACGATAATTTATTCTAGATACAAAACTACACTCACTTGTGCCATTGATGGAGCCAGTACCAGCGCCAAAATACAGCCGAAAATGCCATAAACTGCCATGACACTGCGAACAAAAAACAACAATAAAAAGTGTTATTGATTCCCGTTGTGGAAGTTTCATTAATGTTGGTCTTCTGGGTTCGAACATCGTGTGGACTCGTAAGTAGAGACTAACGTTTCGGATGAACATACTGCCTCCATCTTCAGGACAACAGTATTTCTACCCAGAAGGTCAACATAGACACCTCCACAATCGTAAGAAATTCAAACCACAACAATTTTAATTTGTATTATCGAATTTTATTTTCTTGTACGTTTTCTGCTTTAAAAGGTAAAAAGTTGAAGTCCCAGGTCCTTAATTAAAGACACGCCATGAACTGTGTCGGGAAGTAGACTCATGGCTTTGCGCTTTCTTAATCTCGGATATTAGTGTTTAGATTCATGTCCCAGCTGCTTTAATGCCGGACAGGGGGCTGGATATGCCTCGGGGTAACTCTGGACATCGGATTACTAATGATGAAATGACAAGCCCGTCCTATACTCCCACATAGTCAGTTTATTTATAATTGTGGTTCTCGTCGCAATGCCAAGCACCATCCTTACTGACAGAGTGGACACGAGGTAATTGTGGAGTCTACACACTTCCGAAGTTAATAATCAATCACTTCGACCCTTTTATGGCCGTCAAAAGCAAAGGATGCTTTTTCACTTCCAAATCGTTTCGTTCAGTGCAATTTTCTTTGGGTTTTTTTTATCTTTTTTAGTTTATATTTTCGGAGGCCGTCCTTTTTCAAATTTCTAATTCCTTTCGAAGAAGGCGGCTATGTTGCCAGATCAACTCAATGATCAGTCCTAAAACATACAAAGCGTTGTATGCATTTACGTTCGTAAAAGACTGCAGGGCTGTTGTTCATAAACGAAACGAAAAGTACCCAGGTTATTAAACACACTTACGAGGTGCGATCGGAAAGTTTCAAGACTGTGTCAATAGAGGTCGAACCGGATGTAGTACGAGCTTCTGCCGCTAGGGGGTGCGGCCTACATTAATAGTGAATCAGTGTGCCAGCTGGCATCATCGAATTAGCAAATTCAGCTAAAGGGAAGGAGATTTGAGACGATAGAAGAGATTCAGGCAGATTCGCAGATGGTGCTTGACAGGCTGACAAAGAAAGATTTCCAGGATGCTTCCAGGCTTGGCAGCGGCGCTGGGATCGTTGTGTTCACTCCCAGGGGAACTACTTCGAGGGTGATGGATGAATTTAATACCTGAGATAAGTGTACGGGTTTTTATACGCGCAGTCTGGAAACCTTTCGATCGCACCTCGTACGTGCCTTCACTACCTAAGCATAAACATTGTTTTGTAAGTTTAATTTTTCAGTTCTGATTTTGATTTGTTGGCGATTCGATTTAGACCTATCAATGACCACAAAAGACATCGTTTATTTGTACTTCAAAATTGTCATGTTCATAATTTTCAATACACGTATCGCCATCTGATTGCAAACGACGTCCTGATGAAACGTGGCTTCATTTCTGCACTAGTTGCTGCCACTTATTTGTGAGTAAGCTTAGAAGTCAAGTAATAACGTCGATTCATATAACCTGTTGTTCACGTCTAATGTCATTTCCATGGCAACAAGAGAGCACGAGACGACGTGTATTAATATCAGAAAACCGTAGAAACGATCATCTCCCCAGTGTGGTGTCCAATTTCTTGATCATCCAAGGTATTTTACGTGACCATTAAAATAAAATTTCGTAAAGAAACACATCGAAAATAGTTTTAAATGAAAACTGGGCATTATACTTTATTATTATTATGTCATGTAGTGTCATATTGGTTGATAGTTGTTTAGTAAAATGGACTGTTTTTCACAAACACATTAAAATAGTAAGAAAAGTAGAAACAGGCAAATTTAACAAAATTCTTCCTATCACATTCTTCCGATGTTTACAATCGGTTTTGTACAGGCTGAAAGGAACAGTGGGTGTGCATTAGGCTTTACCGGAACGACGCAGTAACCTTCACCTGATAAAGTCAATGCAATCGAAATTATCGTAAGGCAAAACGTTACGTCGAATGGCTCGTTGGAAACCGAGCTTAAAGCAGCAAGGTTATCACGAGTACTACAAAATGCGATACTGAAACACAAAAGGAAAACCTTCAACAGACCTCGCAGAACTAACATTCTGTTTCACTGCTCAGAGCAGAATGAATAAGCGATCGTGGAATTTCGAATACAAAATTATAGTAATGGTCGGTCAGGGGCTGGAGAATAGATAAAATCGATGTAAAATATCTGCAACTTTATCCAGAATATTACCTTTGCAATATGCAAGTGACATGGGATTCTTCAGATGTTAAATAAAGTTTGTTAGTGATACAATACAATAAAAATTAAAAGAATTGCTAGGCTTATATGTTTAAAATGTTAATTACCCGAATCAATTCAAAAGAAGACTTTTGAAACAGCCCTGACTAAGCATCGAAATATCATAACGTCTGTCGTAAGTCAGAGGTTAAATATCTAGCCCAGCACTAAACTGGACTGGGAGTAAAGGTACTTTTTTTTTCAGTTTTATAACAGACATATAAAAACAGCAATGTATCACGTAGACCTAATTTTGAAGATATTTCCAATCGAGCAATAGGGAATTAGAATTAGGCCTATGCAAAATGTAAATCGATTAATTCAATTAATTCATTCACGCTATACGAAGATTAGTTCCCCGAAAGCATCCCTTCATTTAAATGCAATTCACAGACAGACAGACAGAGACTTGAAATACGAGTACCACATCCACACGCCCATATACAGAGAAGGATAGGTCCATAGAGTGTTTAATTAGTATTACGAGTGTGCTTGTAAACCGTGATGGACGGCAGGGATAAACCACATAATAGTTAATGCTTTTGAAATGACGCACGTACAAGAACACCAAATGGTGGAAGGGACTGTGGTGTGGCAATGGCTGCTAATGTACGCACGACTTAGCGTGCCGTTGAAGCGAAAATTACTTGTAGGTACTGAAAGAGTCGTGTTAATTTTTGTGATGCATTAATGAGAAACTGTATTCATTTAATTAAAGGTGGAGCGATTTATCAGTGTTTTAAATTTGAGAATACTGTGATAAAATGAGCAAATATTATTTAACGAAAGAAGAACCCGTACACATTATATACGAGTTGGGCCGATTCTGTAATAGTCGGAATTTACGATAAAGCTTTCCAAACAAGGGACCGGAAAACAGGAATGTCTTTAAGAAAAAGATCGCATTTTCACAGGTATGCACTTTCGACACAAATATAGAAACTTAAAATATACTAGGCTAATTCATCCCTCATAGCATAACGTTCATACAAAATTTCGTGAAAATCGATCTTTGGGATCTTATTTTAAAGTTTTTTTCCCCCCCTAAATGCAGCAAGGAGAATTTTTCTTTCGTCATACGCGACCATTTTTCTTCTCGTAAGAAATTAAACTTTGCTGAACGTATCAGAAAAAGAAAGGAAACGAACTTTACCTATTACTGCGTGAAGTTGTATAGACGTGTGCAAGAACTTTATAAAAGATACTGACACAGAATCAGCTACATGAATGTACAACGTTCGGGCAAAACAAAGTACTTTCATTTAATATGGCATTTATACGAGAGACAAGAGTTTAAACAACAAAGAATTACAAGACCCCTAACGGTTAAAAGAAAAGAACTCTCTGATTACAAGTTACACGTTATAGGACTAATCTGGTCGAAGTCTGTTCACTGAGCGTTGAGGCAGTCTTCGTGCAATGTTAGCATTTCACTCCTGCCAGAAGTAACTTCCATTTGGTAACGGCGCTACGCCTACACAAAGTAAAATGCCCCACAAATATGCACCGAAGAAATAACGAGTAGATCACCCAGCAGTGCAAGATCGTGATGTGTGGAGCACTAATCAAATTTGGGAAAGGTTATAAATGCGTATAAAATTTTAGCTGAAAAATCCTGAACGGAAGTTATAACCTACAAGACCTAATAGTGAATGGAAAGATAATATTAAAATTAATCTTACATAAGTATGGATAAAATAATAGTACTTCGTCCTTACATATATTTACATTTGCATTTATCTTTTCGTTAAACTGGTTCATGAGCTGCATTACGAAGTCCAGCAGGTCATCGAGTGTCTGCTACCAGTTGCTCATTGTACCTTGAGGTTTAAGTTCAATGTGATACATAAGTCATGAACATGTTATCGGGAAGTTGGACAGGTAAGTAGTTTTCCGACGCTCTGTGATGGTTATAAAATCACTTCTGCTTGGTTTACACAAGACGTACAAAATTTGGGTGGAACGCGTTCCTTTAACCGATAAAATCAGTACTCCTGAAATGAGTGTGACACTAATTTAAATTATTTATGTCGACTGTGCAGTTAGTACGCGTTAATAATTGGCTGCCTTACGGTTCCTACAGTAACAACGAACATGAATGTGATTACTGGCAAATGTTGGTTTTGTTCTCCAGCCAAGCAAAAATTCTGGTCCCTATGTTATTGCACATTTTGCGACGTTACCACTGAGTTAGACTAAATATAGCGTCGAGCGATGGAATGAGAAATGGAGAGCGAACTGGAAAGAATGTGGAAACGACCTTGACCTGAATTAATTTGCCTGGCGGGGCGAAGAAAAAACCTCGATAAACCTGGGAAGATGTTTCAACCCGGGACCTCAAATATGAAACCAGAATGTAAGCCACACAAAAGTTTCAACATCGTTAATGCCAAAGCCCGCCACTGGACACGATCCTCGGCCCGTTCTTTTGACCTCCCGGCCTCACACCCTAACTTCTTAAAAGAATCATAACGTCACTTTTCCCTATCTTTCACGGTCTTCCAAGCAAACATTTTCCAAATGAGTTCATCACTAAAATTCTGCTTGCATTTCCACTTTCCCACATTGCAGTCACATCCAGAGGACACTGCAGCCTCTCAGATGTTACTACTCCACAGAATGGGGATTTTTTTTATTTTCAATTCGCAGTTCTCCATCACAGATGCATCACTAAAAAATACCAACAGTCAGAACCAGTCTTTTGATCTTAATGTTGATTTCTATTCATAAACAGACAATTAGACGTATTCTGGACAGATGAACGCGGAACTGCACTTACCAAAGATCCGACACTGTCAAAAACCTGTTGCCGCTACATTTGTTAGCAGCATTCTGATTAAATAACATAAAAAACATAAATACAAGCTTCAGATTATAAAAACTGCAGTGTTCAGACAGAGTCACGTACCTCTTCGAGATGAAGCCGGCCGAATTGCTGTCCAACAAATTCTGATTGCCCACTGCACCCAAATCCTCGTCTGCTCTACTGCGAAGTTACAACCCGGACTGCATTTCTAGGTGTGTCCGACATTAGACGAGAGAGATCGGTAGACAAGGACGAATAATCCCCACTAGCGTCACAGTGCGGAATAACTGCAAACTAATGATAATGATAGACCTTTCGCACTGTAACATGTGTAATCATGTTTTGATGACATTCAGATTAGAGGTCGTGCAAATTTACATAATATATTGTTCCAGAGGGGTTTCTAACTTTAGCTGCAAGTACCGAATGCCATGATTGATTTGTTGACTCCTTATTCTGTTACGATGTCGAGATTATGCAGCGTCGAATGGTACATAGAAATATAATTAGGGATGGTGAATAAAGAGGAACATGACTGGAAAACATAGTGGCCTATTTTATGATCCTATCCCAATTGTTCTTAGGAAATTCACAATAAATTTGAGTTTTATAATGGGATTGAAACTGATGTCTCAGAATGTGCCTATCCATTCGTCGTTTCCGTAATTCTTAGCTGCGTGTAGTAAAACAACCAAAATAGCTTTGAAAAGCTAATAGTTGCTCTACTGGTCACGAAATTCCCCATATTTGATGGAAACCGAAGGTTCAATACCGCGTTAAGGTAAGAATTATTATTGAAAGGACGTTCCTGAAGTTGGGCGTATGCTACAAGGATTACAGGAAACGGAATGACAGCTTGAAATCCTCATTGACGTCAAGGCAGCCGGTCTTACGTGGACTGGACACGAAACACCTGTGTTCACAAACTGTCCCATTGATCAGCAGAACCAACTTATATTAATAATGCACCGAGGTCTCTTGTAGCTCTCCGTTCCCTTCACCCATGAATCCCAGTCGAGACCGAGATGCTCGATTTACGGCTGCGCTGTCTAGAAAACTGATTTATCCTTTCTTATAACTTGATAAAAATCGGTAAATACGACTGCATGGTTACAAGTACACCCAGTGAAATCACTGACAGAAACAAACTTCACAAATAGGCCTATGTAGCATAAAAATAGTATTAAAATATATTAAAATTGTCCGTCAATTACAATAAAATAATATAAGATAATTAAATGGTTAAAATATTATCTTTTGTTCCGTATCGAGTACTCGATTTACATATGGAACATTAACATCACTCCGACAATACGATTGTATCAATGATATATAACACAACAACAAATGTTGATACAATGTGAAAAACGAAGAAATATTAAGAAAATTAAAATTAAAATTAGTAATTGAGTTAAGAGTTTATAACATACACCTGATGACGGCTCTATGAAAGCCGAAACATGTCGAGAATGTTCCATATGTAAATCGAGTACTCGATACGGAACAAAAGATAATATTTTAACCATTTAATTATCTTATATTATTTTATTGTGATTGACGGACAATTTTAATATATTTTAATATTATTTTTAAATAAAATCACAATATGACGCACCTACAATATCCTATGTAGCATAGTTTACTTTGGAATGGATACAGTTGAAAGATACATTCTTTGCGATAATATTTTCCTCACTGATTTTAATTTTCGTTTATTGGAGATAAAAACGTTTTTGTAACACAACTAACAGTCTTGGATTTCTTTCAATAACAGAACCAATAAACTGTAGAAATATTACAATAGTTCATTAACTGCTGACCGAAGCCGATAAGATCGAATACGATCTACATTAATGGGATGTTAGTGGCAGCGAACCGTTCCAGACGGACTTCTTGAAATAGATCAGGTAAGGTAGTCGTGACTATGGGATGAGGCAGTTGAACGCGTAAACCTTGGCCTTATTGTGTGAAAGCTTTCTAAAGCGGCCTTCAAACACTGTGCAAGGTCACAGAACACTTTTCTTTCCACTCTGGGCCGACATAATCACATCCATATTTTGACTGAAAAGTTAATAAATTACGCTGGTCCAACTGTCAACCATGAATTTTGCCTTAAGTATCCATTTCAGGGGCTTTTATTTAAAATAAACTTATCTGAAATAATTAAATTGCTTATATGTAAAACATACAGCTGTAATAGTTGTACTTGTATGTATATTACATAAATATTCTATATTTGTCTGCAACAAACTTAATAAATAATATAAACAGTGTAATAACAGGACGTTAAACTGCCATATGGAAGTGCACTGGAGGAAACAACAATCGATTATTCGTGCTTTCATCAAATTCAGATGCTAAACACGAAAGGATGTAAATTCATGAATATTTCCAATCATTTACAGTCTTGGTGCTATTAGGTGATGTTTTGTAAATACCAAATAAGAATTTATTGTGATTAGACGGACAAGATTTAATATATATTTATTATACCACAATATGACGCAACTTTACCATCTCATGAATACCAAGTTAATCGATTTATGCATTATACCTGATGAGATCTTAGACTTACTCGAGAAGTAAGGTTGAAAACAAAGAGGGAGAGAGATAATTGTTTGATAATTAAAATTCATAAGTAGAAGTATCGGTTTGGCTTTCATTTCAGATGCATCGATTTATTACGTTATTCCCAATAGTCACAAGTTCAGAAAGAAATCAAAGCGTTTGAGAGACGTAAACATGGCAGCAGATTATGTATGCAGTAACTGTATACATAAAAACAATACGTTTTAACACTGCCTTCGTGTAAGTTGAGCGCTTTCAATACAACGACAGTTGGCCAAAACACATATCAGTGCTTTTGTGTCGTAAAAGTCTCTCAGCCCACGTTCAGTGATTGCGATGCGGCCTTAAATCGAGGATCTGTTCCCGTTATTTGCATTCAGATTCACAGAAAGTGGGCTAACAACGTGACATGTGTTCAATCACAATGAAGGCTGTGGTTTCTGAGCTCCAGACAGCATTCGGTTGCATTTAGGTGTTTTCCTTGAACGTTCCTACTACGTAACAGAATAACTTTCTTTTGTAATGTCTCTTGCTTGGGAAATAAAAACATCAATACCCTGACCTAGACATAAATGTAGTAAAGTAGAACAGAAGAGAGGTCTTTGTCAGTTACTTACTTTCTTTTTTTCCTTTCTTTCTTTTTATTGAATTTTAAAATAAGATGGTAAAGTTGCGTTATATTGTGATATAATAAGTATATATTAAATTTTGTCCGTCTAATCACAATAATTCTTATTAAATATTAAAATATTACAATATTCGATTTACATTAGACCATGTAAATCGAATATTTCGATAAAGAACATCATTTAATATTTAAATATTTTAAATGTTAATTATTGTAATATTTTAATATTTAATAAGAATTATTGTGATTAGACGGACAGAATTTTAAAATGTTTCTTGCTCTAGTTTAATCCTTTAAAACGCAACATTACTACATGTTCCACCTGCTTTAAAAAACAGAAATTGTATATTTTGTATTTATGTATCTCGCGTGATTATCAATGTAAGCAATGATTATTCCCTTAAACAGCGTTATCAAATTGATCTTTTTTAATGATAAAATGTGTTTTCTTCGAGGTACGAACTGGATTAGTTAATACTGTTTAGACGAGCTTTCGCTTCAAAGCGTTCAATAATAAAACGTCCTCAGATGAATTTATTCATATATTCTGGCATGATCAGTTCTATTGCAATTGTACATCAATGTTCATAATTTTCTGAATTACGTGTTAAAATGGCGGTGTTATTTCACTTCTCCTGGCGCCAAATTTCTAACATTTATCTTTCCATAAGCCCTATATTATTGGATAATTTTATTTACCATTATTAACTCTATTATTCTCCCCTATACCACTTCATTACACACCTATTCATACTTCGTACATTTCATACCCAATCACTATTACTTATCCTCAGTCCTACAGACTATTTTATTAATCCTGTTTGAATATAATATGTCTTCTGATACGAACTCGTTTGTACGTGGACATCGAGACAGAAGGAAATACGGATATAGCAATGGGAATCGTCTCAGGTTTAACGTCTTTTATCAAAGCAAACATTCACAAAGTAACGATCAGAATGTGTTAAATATCCATTTGATATATGGCGAGATCTAAAGCTTTCACAGTGGCAAACAACACGGCTGTCTTCTGGAATGTTCGATCTTGAAATCTGGTAGACTAACTAACGTTTTAAAGGAGCTAACTGCGTCCACACTGTGAAGATTCTGGCAGTAAACTCCTGTGAAACGTTAACACACTCCAACCCTCAAGGACTACCCGTTGTTGGCTGACCGCGACTGTTTATGCTTAAGGAACAGAGCTTTACATTTGAATGTCTCGTAATAATAGTTTTACCAACGTTAAATTGTATTGGTATTTACTAAAGCCAATACATTTCTGAAAATCCACGGGCCGAGTTAAGGCACCGGACTGGTCAGTACCAAGGGTTAGCAGGGTGAACCTGGAGGGGGAGAAAGTAGCTTTCATACAGGTCGAAACAGACAACAGTGCGACCTGGTGGGGTTGAGTGGGAGAAAGGGGTGATTAGTAGCTAACAGGTACTGCAAATTAAATACCACGCGCCGGAAGTCCGATTGATTCTTGAATTATTTAACAATTTATTCTCCGTAGGGAGCTCCGTAATTTGTACGTTCCACCAAAAACCATTAGGATGATAGAACCTATGTGAGCATGAGGAGAAAATTTTTTACAATTGTAAAAATACCCTTGACATTTAAATATCCTAGACAAATTTCAGTGCGTCTTATCAATTTTAAAACGTACTGTACGGGAATCTGAGATATTACATTCTCTGGGACGGAACACAATTTCCCTCCAAATTCTATGCGTTATTCAGGCTGTAAAAACAACACTCGAAAATAGCAGATAATTGATCACGTCTCATTATTTAGAGTAAGGATACTTCATAGAAGTTGTTAATTTTCATTGTAACATAGAATTTCTTGCATCAAAGCAGCGCCATTTCTCACCGAAGGAAACATGCCGACCACAGTTATCACTCAGCATCCGAATCTAATTTCGTTATGCAATCTTCACAACTTCCCGTCATTTGTTTTCCTACCTGGCATAAACAAGTGCAAGCCCATTGTCATGGATAGCCTTGACGTTCTTTTAACGCAGACACAAATCTGATGGTTCGTAATTAATTTCAAATGTCACACTGCGCAAAGTCAGAAATTATTACTCCCTTTATGAATCTGAAAATTTGTCATTTATCAGACGTTTAAAAGAACAATTTGTTAAAAATGTTTAGTGATAATCTCTTTCAAAATTGGGATATGGTTAGGTTAGGTTAGATTTGGTTAGATATTTGAAATGCGTGTTGTATCTTCAACATGCGAGTCCGAGGAATGAAGTCAGGATGTTATCTTCACTCCGAAATCGACAAGACTGTCCCGGGCCTACTCAGTCTTCTACTCAAAATAAATCACGGGCTCTTCGTCTGGGAGAAATAAGGCTTTAGTTCGAAGATAACCATTCACCCTCAGAGGCAAATAATACACAAAGGAGATCATTACCAGGGCAACAGATGGCGACGAGAATCAGTTTCACGTTCCGGATGCCTTAATCCTAATTAAGACACTAGGCTATGTATTTTGTAGGCGTCTGGGTGGCCCTAGATGCAGTTTCAAATAAAAGAATGAGTGCCCCTCATGGAATCGAACCACGGTTGCCAACTCGTAACCAGCCACTTGTCTGAATGAGACATCCAATGAATGTGTTTGTTGTTACAGCCGTTGGCAAGGTAAAACAGAAAAGGAATATTATCAGCAAAAATATGCATACGCATGTGTGCATTTTAATAAAAAAAATCCCTAGTTATTAATTTTTAAGTACAATTTCAAACAATGACACACATTTTATGTATTTTGAAAAAGTATGTAAGTTGGATCCAACAATTTTTCATTTATGTATATTTAATTGAATTATCTCAGTTTTTATTCACAAATAGCCTACATGAAAATGAGTCACATTACTATAGCAGCACTTAATAATTCGTAGGAATTCTCTGTTTTGAATATCCTGAAGATGGTCTACTTCGACCGAAACATGTCACTGTAGTGTTATTTTAACCACTGTGTCATCAGTTGAGGTAGCCGATGACGCCACAGCAGATCATGGCTCCCGAGTTTCCCGTCTTGACGCTCTCCTCGTCACGACCACGCCCGAAGTCATCCTGTCCTACGTGAACCACGAGAGTGCGTCCAACGATGCCGCGTGACCCTCCCGTCAGGTCGATGACAGGGTCCAGGAACTCCAGCTTGACCAGACCGTCTTCTCCTGCCTTGATGTTACCCAGGTCGCCCACGTGACGCATCAAGTCTTCAGGGGCACCATGGCGGTGCTGTACGTTCCAGAAACAACAGGCAGTTAACATTAAATAGCCGTCTTATTCTCGTGGTACTGTAGTCTACTGCGCCCATGTTGAGCGGCTCGCTCTACTCGGCTTGGTTTCTAGATATGGAGAGTAACTGTGAATATACTAAATAAGCATACGCGGACAGCCGACAAGGGAAGGTGCTCCAGCTTAAGAGATGGGCGGGAGGCTAACAAATCCCCTCCGTAAAAAAAGCAGCACGTTACGAAATGTACTCTTCACCATAAACTGTTAGGATGATCAAATAAAGGGTGTTGAAGTGGGGGAGTTGAGAAATGCGAACAAAATTTTGGTTCAAAATGATCCACTGAACTACGTTGCAATAAAGGAGAAGAAGTTATGGTGGAACTAAATAAACAAATCAGAAACTGAAAATTTGTACTGGTCAGTGTCTGTGTAATGTATTTATGGAGCATTGATATAGTCATTATTCTTATTCTTACCAAAAATACATTAGATATGTACTGTGTAATGTTCTTTTTTTTTCGATGTAAATAACTATGCCCTTACTAAACGGATATCTGATACGAATAAAAAATTAGATCTTTTGGTACTTCGTTATAAGTAAGTTTCACTGTAATACTGAAAGGGAAATACAGAGAGAGTCTCGGAGAACTCCTCCCCCCCTCTCCACCGCGAAAAGTGTGTCGTAACGGAAGACAAATATCTTCTACACTTAGGAACACTAAATAAAACGTACACTAATTATTTAATTCCTTCAACAACGGCGGCAAAAACACAAACCTTTCTAGCTTCAAGGCAAAGGATCTTCGTTGAAAAGCTACCAGTCGCTGAGAAGGTTAAGACATTCCCTAATTTTATGGAATCTTGATATTCGTAGTCTTCTTCACAAAAGCCCGCGTTGTGTTAATCCTATATCTAATCTTAGTTAATCCGAGTAATCAGTCCCCTTATGTTTTCCAATCAAAATTCTTTATGCATTTCTCACGTTTCTGTGCTTCGAACAACCCTCTCTTTTATAGCCACTAACAATGTTCGGAGAAGCTAATTTTACGTAATTTTCGGATGTTTTTTGTTTCTTCAGAATATTTTCATTGGAAAAGTTCTGAATTATGTGTAGTGTATTGATGACAGATTCCTTTATCAAGACAACACTGGATTTTAGTTCACGCCATTTCAGATCACGTTCCTCAATACATCAAGGAAATTACTCGATCACGTACCGCTAGGCATACCGTTAATTCCGAATTGTTTATTTCAAGCGCTAACAGATGGCACTGTAGAAGTGCTACATCATCACCATCTGGTGGAAACAAATCACAAAATTCAGTAAGTTCAGGCGTACCGAATCAATAACAGCGGGAAGCAGCAACTAGTGCCATCTTTTAGGCACCGTCGCAAACATCGCGAGTTACAATAACATCAAGTTCCGAAAATGTTGTTTATCGCCGGGAGTGGTGGCGTACTCCTTTAATCCAGCTACTTGGAGGCTAGGTGTTGAGGATGATTTGAGGTCGGGAGTTCTAGTGCACTGTGGCTCACGTTGACTGGGCGTCCGCACTAAGCTCGGCATCAATATGGGCGCCCTGGGGGAGCCCGGGGTGGCCAGGTTGGCTAAGGAGGGGCGCACCGGGCCAGGGGGGAAACCCAGCAGCCAGAAGTCCCCGTGTGGAGCAGTAGTGGGATAGCGCCTGGGAGTGGGAGCTGTGTAGTAGCCCGACCAACAGAAATCAGACCAACATCTTTTTTCCGATTTATTCGTTTATTTATTGTTTAATTATTACTTATTTCTTTCATTCTTTTTATTTGCGGCAAGAACAATTGCAAAAATAACGTCATTACAATAAATATATTTATTCTGTTCTGTCTTTGTTGTCAGTCAGTTGTGCCACGAAGTTAACATTCGTCATTATGAACACTACAAATTATTTAGTTTATTAAAATGTCTCTTTCGTTAATTAAATCTTCGTATACTTTTTTGTAAGATACATGCAAGGTTATGTTACATAATGTAATACACTTCTTTAACTTCATTTGCTATTATTCAATCAGACCGCATGTGACGAGAGGAATATCAATTTTTTTTTGAAACAAAAACAGAAAATGTTAGTATCTACGACATAAATGGTTCCTTACAACACAATCAAAATTTTTGTATATGCTCTTTGTAGTTGAATACAACTCGATGCAGTAGATTCCTTCTTTAGAAGTTAGTAGCTGAGAGCTAGTCAGGACATATATAGTAAGAGAAGGATGCATTTCTCACTTCCCCCACGCGCTCTGCATGACCTGCCCATCTCATCCTCTTTATTTTATCGCCCTAATATTTGAAACTAACTCCGGCTTGCTGTCACTTCATCCTTTTTAGGACCAAATATTCTCTTCGGCGCACCCTTTCTCAAACATCTTCAGTATACGCTCTTCTGTTAATGTCAGAAACCACGCTTCCCACCCATACAAAACAATTGGTAAAATTGTAGTTTTATAGTCTTTACACTTTTATGACGCAGTCTGCAAGAAAACGATTCTGAACAGAATGTAGGAAGAATTTCCTGAATTTAATCTGCTTCAATGTAATTTTCCCTCGAATTTATATTTCATTCCTTATGTCATTCCTATACATATGGAGAATTTATTAGCCGATGTTTACACTGCACTAACGGGACACAGAAATTAAGTTCACTTATTTTTCTCTGCATTTACGTCTGGAACTTCCCACTTACTAGCGTTTAATAGAGCTTTGCGAATTGTTAGTTTTAAATTCATAGCCTGTTATATATAAAATAGTTGAAAACATACAAATAAATACATAAAACAACTCTTGTTTTACACAAACACCTGTTTCTTATATCCGAGATAAAAATTATTATCTTATATGGCCTTCAACAATCATTTGCCCAGCTCATATTGTAGGCCTAAACCTACGTATTTATAATCGAATCGTCTCTCAAATTCGTTTAATTTTACCTGAAACGCTCAAGCAAACTGTGGTGTCGAAATTTTAATCAAAATTTGAGTACCACACACGTTTCACTGCGCGAATTAAGAGACAATATAAATGAATAGTCATTAATTTATGTTAAGTTTAGGAATATGCGATTGGGTGTGGAAATTGTATCGAGGAAAACCTCCACGCGTTCTTGAGCTCGTGGCACGGGTGTGAATTGTTCGTCAACTGCGTGTTACAATATCCTGAAGCAATCTTATGTTCCAGAAATTCAAATTTTCTTGAAACTAGCCTGTTTTGTGTACGTATGAATACAACTCTTTTAGCACAGATGGACAAAAGACATAAATTTCAAGATGATGTTAATGAGAAATTCTTGTGCTGTTAGTCACAGCTCGTGTTTGCAGGTGCACACATTGTCGTAACGGTGAATGACGATGTTACCTTCATCTTCGTTCAGCGGCTTCTATAAGAACCGCCGCGTCACGATATTCGACTGTCCAAGAAACAATCCACGAATCCCTTCTTTACGGCCGTATTTTTGGCTGTAGTCGCCATTTGCAACACAGGGTAATGAGTACTGAAGGGACTAAAAATACACGATAAAGAGCCTCAGAATTTCTACCATTTTGAGGGTGGTTACATCGAGAATATATAACTGTGAAAGAAAGAGGCATTGCCATTCGACTGTGGCAAGTAACTCACCATGTAAGGGTTGAAGTGTGGGCCTGCAGACTCACAGCCCTGTCTAATATCTCCTTTCAGGTGCACGTGGAAACCGTGGAGACCCGGAGACAATCCGGTCACGTTGCCTGTGACAAGCACTGGAGCCCTGGGGTTCGGTTGCCTGAAGAGGACCTCCCCGCTGCATCCCCCGCCTTCAGCGTCACCGCCCCCGCCGCTAAGGACAGCCAAGGCCATCAGAGGCTGAAGGTCCTGCAGAGCACTTCAAATTTCAAAGGGGAAACATCCTACACATAAGTTTAAACATTTAGATAGGGGCCATCTAATTATTGGTCGGGTAGGATTTTAGCATTTTGGCTGTGTGACAACGTTTCGGCGGAGCGTGGTATTTCCATCTTCAGACCCGAAGACGGAAGACTGAAGTTCCAAAATGTGAATCCCTGAGACATATAATAATATATGATACAAGGAAACATGATTCTTCGTACTCAGAGAACTGAAATTTTGCTCACAGTCACGAACTGTTATGAAATTATTCTAGGCACAATACAGACGTCCATTTTAACATGACGCAATTAAGATATAAAGCATCTTAAATGCAAAACAAACTGTCCGCAGACAAATCAAAAAGCGAACGATATTACAGGAATCTTGGCGGAAACATGTTTAGAAAGCATTTATTGAATTCCACAACTTTTAAAATATGGTGAGATGAAGGCTGTGTGAGAAATAAGAATAATTTAACTGTGACTCGAGTCTACAGAAGATGTTCAGTGCACGAGGAGGAATCTAGAGAATGCGATATTGAGTGCATGATCGATCTTGGCGGTAAGAATAGCGGCCAGTGAGTGACGCAGGATGTGGAAGGACGCGTCGCCCTCGCGTTCAAGCTCATGGCGTCCCATTTCATGAAAGCCTGTGGGTAAACACTGAGACAGCTGCACACTAAAAGGCCTGCTAAGAAACCTTGCCTCCTTGGGCCATGTCCACGATCCGTCTTATTTCGATTCGATCACTACTATGACCAGGTTTAAACACTCGTTCTTTTTGGACCAAGTAAAATAAGTGATGGAAACTTATGACGCTTTCCACTTTAACCTAGTACCAGGGACTCGAGTCGAATGACATGATGATTAACGAATAACGAACAGGAAAGAATATGGAAGGAAATGGTCGTAGCCTAATTCAAGGCACTAATCTGGAATTTGAACACAGGACATCCCGAAGAAGTAGCAGAAGGACCAACCACTCGATCAGAACGTTCTTAACTTTGACTCTACGTGAAGGTGAGTGGTCAGCTATACACCCGAGTTTTGAGTCCAAACACCCATTGAACAGGAGGCTGAGTGATCCCAGATACAATCTGGATGCGACGGAGAAGAAAAAGATTACCAGGAATCGATCCCGTAGCCTGTAACTTCATAAACTTGAATGGTAATTCTTAATACCGCATTCACAGGATGTAACTTTCACTGCAATTTTGTTTCATAGGTTATTTAACGACGCTGTTTCAGTCGATGTGATTATTATTTCTTTCTGGTTTAGTTGTATTAGTTTCCTTGCGTATAACTGCTTGCTGCCTCCATCTTCAGGGCAGTAAGATAGTTATGTTTTTATACCATCAAAAATAAACTATGACCTGTGCTGCATTCGAACCTCTCAGGACTGAAAAAAAAACCCAAAAATATTCCGTTTTAAGCAGGTTTTCATGTATGTATGCCCAAAGATAAAACCTTCGTGACTTCTGATACATTTTATCGTGAGCCAACTGTGGCTCCTATCAGCTCGGTAATGATACTCCCTGCGGGGTTCTGGCCCAGACACTCGTTTGTATGTACGTTCGTGTGTCTGTAGTTGTTGTCCCTGACCTTGTGCCTTGCACCATCATTGTGAAAGTGTATGATCTTTTGTTTTGCAGCTGAAGATAATCATATATAATGGTTCCTTCCAATATAAAATTCAACGTTTGAAAACGTCACAGCTTAAAGATTTTCATAAATATTCTATTACTTAGGTACTTTGCTATTATATAGCAGAACGCCCTCGATATATGAACCAATTAGAGTTTTTTGATATATGTCCCGATTGACAAAAAAGACAAGGCGAAATGGATGTATTAACAATCCCGCTTAAAATGACAAGCGAAAATAATAATCTGTGGGTTGTGCAATGTTTCAGTTACAGGTTCGCACTAATAACACGATTTGTAATTATATACTGCACAACAGGAGTCAAGACTAGTCTAGTGTAGCGAATATGACTGAACATAAATCTCGCGTCATTTGTCAGTTTTCATAACTGACTCCACACCGATTGTCCACAATAAACCAAGTGCAGTTTTACAGCATTGAAATCCAAAGTGGCAGATGTTGGCTTTGATCCTTCAGTTTTGTAAAGTCACATCGCTGCATTCAAGCTAATGTTACGATGTATGGGAAAATGATGGTGGTATCACATGGTACTACAACGTAGTTAAAACGCAAAAAGTTTATATAAGCATATGGATTACTGAAAGTGAAACTGATAAATCCACACTCACAGACAACAACAGAAATCAAAACGAAAATACCAAACATATTCAAAATTAAAATTACATACATAGAAACATATTTTTATTAAACGCATATTCATTTAATTTTAATACACACGTCGAACGAATGACAAAAGAAATGAACTGGGTAATAAATCTAGAAGAACGGCTCCTTCCCAACTGCCATGAAGCGAGCAAGATACTTTCATTTTCAGCACCAGGACAGCAGACACTTAAACACTTACAAAATGATAAGGATGCATCGGTATCTCATATATGTTGCTGCTGTGTCCAAAAATGGCAGGGAAACTACGGACATGGATTGGCCTCTCCTTGGGTACAATGACTTCGACGTCTTTCGACGGCGGAGCGTCGTCGGCAGCTCTCGCTAGCGACGTCATCAGGATCACTACAAGAACCACATACGCCTTCATGGTGCCGGCAGTTTACCTGCAATACAAACAATTCAAAACAGACTCTTTACCAAACGTAATTATGGTGATGAAATCAAGAAGAATGACTTGAGCGGGGCATTTAGCACGAATGGGGATAAGAAATATTCCTATCGATGATCTTGAAGGGAAGAGATCACTCCGAAGACTTAGGCGTACATATAGAATAAAATAGATCTTCAATACATATCGGCTCAGGGTATGGAATATATTAATTTAGTTCAGGATAAGGACCACAGATGAGCTTATGTGAACACGGTAATCAACATTTGTGTTCCATAAAAGTTGTGTAATTTCTTGGTCAGCTGAGCGACTGCTGACTTTTAAATCTCTTTTCCTTGTAATCCGTTTTAAGATTAATATAAGTTTTTTATTTATCTAAATGAAAATAACATATGTTCGAATATCTATTACCACGCCAAATTTCAGGTATCTACATTAAAAGGCGTTAGTATCGCTACCATGTTAGAAATTCGCATAACGTTATGTTTTTTTTATTGATGGTAATCAATTCGAATATAAAAGTATAGGCTACAAGATTAGCGTGGCTTATAGTATGATGACTTCGCCATGTCTCATGAAAACGCGTTTATTGTTTCAGAGTTATTGGACGTGACATACGCACGGAGATGGCGATATCGATAAGTATCGCTTTCCTTATAAAATAAGGAAATTAGGATAAGACATTTTTACGCGTCTTCATTAAAGATACTTTGTTCACAGAAATAAAGAATGAGTTGTAAACGACTTTCACTTCTACATTACAGTGCATATCTGTAATTAGTCGCAATTAATCATGAGACGTCATGTGTCGCTGTCATCGTCTGGTATGTTAGACAGCATTCACGTTAGCACATTGATAATTCATGAACTATGTAAACTATGATCACTACATGTTTAGAACAGTAAAATACGGCCCATCGTGGTTCAAGCACGGAGCACATGAAGAAACTGACGTTCAGAGCGGACGCTCTGTGAGGTGACCGAAATTCCAAATTTACGCAACCTAAACAGCGAAATCACGGCCTCACTCCTGAATTGTGAACGTCTTGCAAATAATTCGCAACAACTCACACAACTGCTTTACAAATTACGAATAAGCAAGTTATGAGATAGTATAGTTGCGTCATATTGTGATATTAGTTAAAATAATTATTATATTTGTTTACCGTCAAATCAAAATAGTTACCATCTCAGAACAAGGTTCGTTATTGACTGCAATAACAATAATGTTATATTAATAATATCTAGACACAACTTTCATAAAATATACTGAGAAAGATGATAAAATTATAAAATTGTAAAAACTATAAATAATTGTAATTTGAGTTTAAAAGTTTATAATTTACACCTGATGACGGTTTGATAAACCGAAACATGTTGTGAATGTTCCGATGTAAATCGAATGCTCGATATGGAACATAAGATTATATTTTAATCATTTTAATTATCTTATCTTACTATTTTATTGTGATTTGACGGTAAACAAATATAATAATTATTTTAAGCAAGTTATGTCAAAATAATTCTTCTCATCTACAATCACTGCTCTAATGGACACTAATAAAATACAAAGAACCAGCTTACCTCTTATTGTTTATGAGCTGCGACAGACTGCTTTGGAATACAGACTTGTGCGCGATTTATGAAATAATCAGACATGTTACGTTGCCTTGGTTACGGAACGGAGGATATGCGTGTTCTTAACGAAGAGGAAACTTGACAAATAATGAAAATTGCATCAGTACGCAACGTATACTTTGTTTTATAGTGGTAGTTCATCACGGCTGGAGGGACCTTGAAAAACCGATAGAACAAGTTACACTCCGCATTGTACAGTTGGTTCTCTCATTTAACTCACTAATTACGGGTCTGCGGTGCATTGCCTGCTTATTGGCTGCCGCAAAGAGAGGAGAAAACGGGGAAGTGCCTTCCTCAAATGATCAGCCATTACAGAAAAAGGAAATAAGAAATAAAAACTGTGACTTTTTCATCATCGTCTGCTTGTAACAGATTTAATGTGTTGTCAAGGACGGTCTCGTCTCGTTTGACGGGACACAAAAGGCCCGCAACCAACGAAATATCCACATGTGGACGCACGTGCATAACAACCATTTAAAAAGAAGAGATGTCTGAAATTAGAAATGATATATAAAGCCTTCACGGTCGGGAAATTTTATTTTTATTGTTTCCCTGAACTTCCGGAACTAGGTTCTTCCTAACTTACAGTTGACTCAAGGTCGAAGACGAACAGACGAAGACAAAGCTATTGTTTACGTAATTAAACAACTCGCACACCGCTAAATATTCGTGTTATTAGTCTGGTATGATCGAAAACGTATTTTTATGAAATAACTGTGTTCTTTCACATGCAAAGTTGCTCCACAGATCTTTATCAGTTCCCCTGTATTGACATGGGGCCAAACATGCTCTTCAAAATGAATCCAAAATGATATATAAGCCACAATAAAAATAAATGTTGCGTATTCTCCATAAATCAGAACGAGATCTGTGCATTATGAAGGATGCATCGACCATAAATTCCACTTTTTACCATTGAAGGTTCATCTTGAAACTTCAGCGGAAATTGCACCAAGTTAATGGAGCAGATCGTGACAACCTAATAATCTCTCAACTAGTCAAGAAATGTTTCGTCTTTTACGTAACCCGGAAGTGCATTTCCATATTAAAACAGCCTACTACTAGACTCTATTCTGATGCTGGTGATTCCATCCTATACCTACCCATCCCTTATCTTGAAGATTCATTTTAATATTATCCTCCAAACTATCAAGCGATCTCTTAACAAAGATCACAATATGCAGCTCCTTCAGCCTTCCGATATTTCCGATATTTTGGTCTTCTGGCTTGTAATGGCTTGTGGGCAGATACCAATGTTTCGGAGGAATATATTGCCTCCGTCTTCAGGGTTGTGTCCACCTTAAGTAAATATGAATATCACATAGCATTCATCGGGATGCAAGTAGAAGACATGTCAGTCAGTCAATTATTTAGCAAAATATTTCTTTAGTTATGCACATAAATAAAGAACTCAAGATTTCGTCACTTTATGTCTTTCTCTTATGGCTTGAGTCACAGTTAAGCGTGTTTATACTGGCGGCCAGAGTCGTCTAGCATCTGCTTCATTAGCCAGTCAGGATTGCCTGTTTAACGGCGTATTCATGATTCCAAGTGTTCGTACGTACCCACACGTCGATACCACACTAATATTACAACACGAGATTTTTAGGTTACTTTTTAATATTATTTTGTCAAAGGGTTCGTAAATTTTCTGATTTCAATATAATTAATATTTTTCTGTGGCGCCTTAAGCAATTCTTTCACTACAGTCAGTCTCTCCGTCAAACAGCGTCTCTGCCCCGTTAAATAATAATGCATACAAATTTAATGTTAAACGTGTATATTTCTTCTAGAACAATTATAAATTAGTCAATAGTGACTGTTAATTACCACTGACGTTCTTACCAACTAACTCCATGAAACAGAGTCCTTCGTGAGAAGCTAACAGTTGTACAGCTAGTCAAGAAATTCCCCGCCTTTTACGAAACCAGATCAGATCAATGCAATCCACTCCCTCCCTCCATCCTGTTTCCACAAGAACCATTTTTTAATCTCCTTATAAGAAGCCTATTTTGGGCTAATTCCGAACAAGTTTTCGCGTTTAGAAACATGGCAATTTCAGTGCCACCGCCTGTGAGATGTCCGATGTATACCAAGAACGAGGGCCTTCGTATTTAATGTGACTTACGAGGTGCGATCGGAAAGTTTCTAGACTGCGCCTATAAAAACCCGTACACTTATCTCAGGTATTAAATTCATCCATCACCCTCGAAGTAGCTCCCCTGGGAGTGAACACAACGATCCCAGCGCCGCTGCCAAGCCTGGAAGCATCCCTGGAAATCTTTCTTTGTCAGCCTGTCAAGCACCATCTGCGATTCTGCCTGAATCTCTTCTATCGTCTCAAATCTCATTCCCTTTAGCTGAATTTTCATCTTT
Organism: Zootermopsis nevadensis; assembly: GCF_000696155.1. The sequence goes on along the minus strand of NW_019060394.1, from coordinate 289,098 downwards.
GGGAAGAGGAAGAAGTCACACGGAGCTTAGAAAGGAAGTGGGGGTCGGTTCTTGCAAGATCTTTGAGCTCCTGACAAACGAAAAGTCGATTCTGCTTCTGGTCCTCAGACAGGAGCCTTGCGTCGCATGTGGAGTTCTTCCTTTAGAATCAGCTCACAGGTCCCATAGCCTATCCCAACAATGTCGCACAAGTCGTACAAGTGATGGTACGACCTTTGGCAACATTTGATGCACACGCCATTCCGAAATCGCAGGAGGGTCGGTGTAATGCACTACCAAAACGCCCGTAACTAAGAAACAAATGCTAATTCGATGATGCCGGCTGGCACACTGATTCACTATGAATGTAGACCGCACCCCCTAAAGGCAGAAGCTCGTACTACATCCGGTTCGCCCGCTATTGACACAGTCTTGAAACTTTCCGATCGCACCTCGTATTAATAAATCTGCAAGTTCACTGAAACTAAAGACCGATTTGTTGGGAAATGCTTGCCTTGTTGTGCGGTGTTCATATGCCAAGGGCAGGCACATCTCGGCGAATGCCATTAATCTTTTCTGCCCGGCGTATCTTATTGGATCGTGCCAGCTGATCTGGTTATGCACAACTTGCCCGTTGTCGATCTATTTTAGACCTCAATTATATAAGGAAACCATGAACAATATCAGTCAGGATAGCAGGAAACACGGTTAAGATTCGAACCAGATACGTCACGTTCAGAAGACAATCAAGAATGAATCTATGTAATTATTTAACGATGCTGCCATTAGTTCATACCACAACTAACAAAACCCACCATTAGTCATTCCTTCTGTCCTTTCAACCAAAGCTTTCAGTTCACAAGAGTTTAAATAAATCGTTTCCTACTCTACATAACTTACAAACTGACACTTAGCTAACCCGCTGTATTACAAAGTTGGTAACACACGTCAGAATTCCCATTTATTATCTTGTACAGTATTAAAATAAATTATAAACTAACTGGTTCATTAACTTTTTATACCTGTTGTCATAAGCTTATCTATTCATTTCACCCATTATCCTTTTACTTCAATGACCAGGGATTTTAATTTCATTTTGATTTGTCATTAAAGTACCGTCGACTCTAGCGGAACTGTATAAATCATCATACCCCATTCAAGGACAGCTGTTTGACACTGATTAATTATGGAGTCAATTCTCACTTCTGTAGATGGTAAAGATTGTATGGACGGCTACCAGTTTTGGTCCGAAAGCTATCTAAAAACGTAATCAGTAAAAGAAATTACCGTCTGGCAAGGACAAAAATTATCATTGATGTTATTATTTTAATTATTCAGTTGATTAAATTCAGACACGACGGCCCTATTAATGGTCTGTAGTAATGATGACACCCAGAACTACTGGCATGTCAATGGATTTAGAAAAAAATATTTTAATATATACCTGACAACGACCAGTGTTTCTCCACATGAGGGAGCCGATGTGTCGCTAAGAAACAGAATAGTGAAGTCATTAGTTCCGTTTCTTGTATGTATTACGTAGATTATATATTTTCAAATGACGAAAATGATTATAAATCATGTACTGTGGCGAAATTGCCACGGTGGTCTAGCGGTTAGAACGCTGGCCTTGTAATCCTGGGGTCTCGGGTTCGCATTTATAACTTGTGTTGGGCAAGGCCGGGGTCTAGGGAACACGGAGTTTTCCTCCGGGGGCTTTCCCGGTTTCTCCGTGGCATCCCAACAATTACTCCATTCACACCCAGAAGAAGGCAATGGCAAACCACTTCTGGATCATCTGCCAAGAACGTATATGAACAGGTCCCAGTCCGAGAAAAGGATGGAAGGATCCTGTTCATATGGACCTGTCGGCAGACAGAACACTAAATAAAATAATAACCATTTGCCTTGGTATGGATATAATTATTAATTTAATGAATAAATAAATACCACTTTTAATAATAGCTGAATGGGTCCATCGTCCCCACAGAATGGAGCGTCCTCAGTTTGTATATCACATACGGAAAGTGGCAGAAAATATACGGAAGAAATAGTAGCAGATAGCAGACTGGAGGTGGTCCTCAGTTAACGTGCTTCAGAAGACGGATAAGATAGAACAGCAGCTCGCTCTCCATCGGTCGGTCGGTCGGTGATTGTGACATCGTGAAAATAGCAATCAGCGAAGGTACGAAATACCCGTAATAAGAATGAAAGGAACGTGGAACCGGGTCGTGAGAACTCACAAGTAAATCGCGATTTCTGCCTGTCAAAATCTTGGATTAAAAAGCGTCACGTAAAGAAAGGTCGACTGACATTTCATTCTTCCAGGAAATGAAGATACTGCGAATTCTACCAGGAGATGTAAAAAGGACATGACAGTACCACAAATCTTACATTAGAACATCCATGCTGTTTGTTACATTAAGTGACTTACGGTTTCAGATAGCATAAATTTCATTCGCATCTCATTATATTCACAAAACGAAAACTGAAAATCTAATTTGTCCCACGCGCACCTTAAGACTATAATTCTCGCCTTAATTTTCTAAATTAAGTGTCACTTCGAGGCCCACATCTCTTAACGCTCAGTAGAGGATTTCCGAGAAGGTTTTGTTTGTTATGAGCATCATAATCGGCACAGCCTATCACAATGTAATTCGAATCCTTGGGACTATCGTCGCCAATAGTAATTTTTATTCAAATTATCAATCAGTGACACGAAAAGTCTCAGTGAAGGTCAGATATGTTAATAGCTTAAATCGCTTTAATCCTTTTCCTTTCACTCATGAGATTTGATGTCATCTTCTTCACAAGATTCTTCTTACGTCATCGTAACATCAGCATTTACGTGTATTTTCACGCCACGTATTTCGCTGAAGTCCGCCAGCGATTTATTTAAAACCCTCTCCTTTAGGGTCAGAGTTCGTGGCCATTAATTATCCGGTCACTGGCCGCAAAGAAGACAAGCTTCAAATTAACCAACTCCATGGAGTACAGCTTTTCTTGAAAATCTAATAGTCGTTCAGCTGGTGGCATAGTTATCAAGGACGAAACAACCTGATCAGTATCTACTTTCCTATACATCATTAGCAGTGAGTAATAGATCATAGGTGTCTTCGTCATGATCGTTGTTTGCGACATGTTGCCTTGAAGATGCTACTATGAGAGGTAAATCTCTTTTCCTTTAGTTGTGAATGTATCCCTCCCACATTTCACATACAACTATGTCACATGTTATTCAGGGTTTTTTTAAAAAAAATTCTCAACGTGTGAAGGACAAACTTAAACAGACTCAGAAAATAAGCCAACAAACAAAATCTAACCTTAAAGTAACTTAACTCTTCCAAAATACACCTAAAGCAGCTTATAGTTGTTCGGTTTGTCAAATTGTATACTGCTGTTAAGGTTCTAGAACGTTTAAGTACCGTTTTAACCCCTCACTGGCGATTAAAATGTATATTATTCCGTTATGACCTCATTTCAAGCTTTTCCATACTTCGGTGAGATTCACCTTCAAGACAAACAAAACAATGGGCTACAGTTCTGAAATGACATACATCCGTCAAGCTTTGAATGTTTCTCTTGTCGAATTTTTCAGTGCTCGCTCATTAATATCTCTGCTTTCTAAACTAACTACTGACGACGTAAAAAATATGTTATTATCGTCATTAGGTTAAGGCTATTCTAAATAATCGAAACAAAACAGCATATTACTTCTATCTCTGTCTTCTGGAATTGTAGTAAACTTTTGGGTTGGATATTCGTACCAATGGAATGAAACACAGAAATGGATCACTAAATTGTATAATTAATTCCAGTCAGTTTCATTAAACGTAAAGTAAAATAAAGTTGTCCCGTTACATACCATAGAGGCGCCTCTACTCAGCGTCACGCCCCAGAACCGGGCTGGACAAAGAACCTAGAAGAAAAACCCTTCCGGGAATCGAAACTGTTATCAATCAGCATTCTATAATCCCATATTTAATGCTGAGAATTTCTCAGTCTTTCGTGTACCTGTGAGAATGTTGGTACACACAATACTAAAAGATATGAGACACCTGAAACTGTAATAGAAAATTAACGTGCAATTATTGGCTACGAGACAAACGAATGGGGTCGATCGCTTACAGGGACATCAATGTTCTTTGCCTAAGGCACTCTCTATCTCCTAGCCAAAGGGTAATAGCGGAATTTTCTTCACAAGTTATGCGGCTGAAACATAACCTCTCTTCTGCGCCTAGTATCAAAATTAAGAATTTGTCGCTCTTTCTCTGCGCCATCTTGACTTGATTCATATAGAGGATAATTTACTTTCACCTTTTACTGACGTACACACACATACATACAAATACAAGTAGACATGTTGAGAAAACTGTTGGACATTGTCCATTGTCTGAGGTATGACATGCACGACGCTTCGCGAGTTGTTTCTAATCCCGTCTTTAGGAGATTGTTTGTCATGATATCGATACATTTTCCCGCGTATTGTCAGTGACAACGTCCAACATTGTGCTTCTGTAATGAATCAACTACCGTCACGAACCTTCAGAGAATCATTAAGCATTTTGTTTGTCAAGACGCAAGGCTAAAACAGGTAAGACTTCATAATAATTCTTAGCACCATTGTAATGTACGGAACGAATTTCAAGGTTGCTAATCATAAATGCAACTTCCACAGTAATCTCCTTCGCTTCGGGCTAGTTCAGCGATAATTTCTTACAATTTCTGTTCCTAACCTTAGTTCTACTTCTTAATCCTCCTGATAATTATTACGAACATCATTTGCCTAATAGAAAAACATATCAAACGAAGATGGTTTTCTTCTGGGTTGTAGCGCTGTGTAGTTTGATTTGAGCTTTATGTAAAGTTAAAATTAGAATACAAAATTAAATTCACTAGACAACTTTTGGCGTGTTTCCGATTCTGAAAGCATTCATTAAAAATTGATTATCAATGAAAAAGCCAATATTAATAATTATTTTTATTAAGCCAATAACAAGATTATGAGTACTAAATTGTACAGCATACACAAATATACATACGTCTCACAATGAACAGTACATTATTACAGCTAGATTTTTGATTCATGAATGCCAATGATTAATGTTCTTGTGTGAACAGACTAAAAAATATGTGGCAGATAAGCTAGGACTTCAAATATAAAATTTGTTCAAATCAGCCTGAGTTGTCAACTGAGATGACATGGCATGAAATTGTCTTTTGTTTTTAACTAAAAACTCCAAGACTTAGAGAAAATGTGTATTGGACATGAAATGTTTCATTTTTCCATATAACCTTTGTTCCAATCATTTTTAACTAAAATACTTATCACGTTACGCTCGAGATAAACACAGAAACACGTAAGCCTTTGGTAAAGAGCCTGTTACTGTTCAATTGAAATTGTAATGTGCCAACAGATTTTCGAAAAACATCCCAATATCAGATTTCATGAATGTTGAATGATTCCCAAACTGATCCATGCAGACAGACAGACATGGTGAAGCTAATGACAGCATTTTGCAACCCTGCATTGATAATGTCAAAAAGGAACAGTTTTTTTAAAAAAAGGTAATATTTAACAAGAGACAATGATTCATTCACTCACAGAAGTTGGTACTTCAACTTCTGACATTTGGCTCAACATTATTTTTTGTAAGATTTGAGGTTTTCACAGCGTCAAGTATGAAGATTTCTGTCTTCTGGGTTGTTGCGCCGTGTAGTCTGGTCGATGTCAACCAATGTCGCTATTCATCGCCCTGATGACAGAGGCAGTATGACCTCTGAAACGTTGGTAAACATCGACCAGACTACACAGCGCAACAACCCTGAAGACAGAAATCTTCATACTCTGATGACGGAGGCAGTATAACCTCTGCAACGTTGGTTAACATCGACCAGACTACACAGCGCAACAACCCAGAAGACAGAAATCTTCATTATTTTTTGACTAACATGTGCTTTTGTCAAATAAAATTCATTATAAATACTGGAAAATTGATTTTATTTTTCAAATGGATTAATGCAGAAATTTCTTAATTTAATATATTTAAAACATGGCATTACTGTACATACAAAATTCATCAGAGGGTTAAGGGGACGTCTAATATCTTTCTTCCGAGCTACAGCCACCACGCAGACACTTACTTATAAACGCTGCCTGCACCGACATCATTACTCGAATACTCACTCGCGCACAACTTGTGTGGTGATGTCTCTTCCCGCCTTCTACGCTTCTCCTTCCTTCTTTCATTTTTCACATGACTATGCGATTCCGATCCACTGTCATCATCAGAAGAATCAGAATTCCTCCTTTCCCAATCGTACTTTCGCAGACGTGAATGAGCTGCCAGTTGCCTTTTGGTCTTCGTATCACCGCAATGTGAATCTCTACTTTCACTACTATCAAATTTCATACAAGCTTTCTGACGATTATCTTCTTCATAGACGGTTCTATCATCTTCATCGTAGGACCTCAAAAATTCATTTCTGCCCCCTTCTTGTAATTTATACCAACTTTCGTCATCCCTACTTCTGTCATTTTTTGGAGTGAATTTTCTGTCTTCTTTATATAACGAGGAGGAGGATTTTTCTTTGGTCTTGGAACCACATGGCTCGTGTTTCAAACCAGCGTCCTTACGGCCTGACGCGACAGTATCGCGGTAACTTACGCCTCTGTGTTGTGAGATGTTTACTTCTGCATCCCTACTCCTCTTTCGCTTGCGATGAAAATCTTCGGTATCGTTACTGTTACTAGTGTCTGATGAGGAATGAGTTCTGCGTTTTCTCTTGTCTCTACGACGCTTTCGTCTATGTGAATGCTTATTGCCATTCCTTCTGTCACTGCTTTCATGCACTGTACTCGAATTCCTATCTCTATGAGAAATTCTGCCTTCTCTTCGATCATACTCAGACGTCCTTTGCCACCTAACATGCTCGATTCTGTGTCGATCTTCGTGTATCAAATTACTTCTTCCAAGTCCTGTTCTCCGTGAAGACTGGGAATGTTCACGTCTCTTTAATTCTTCCTTATCCACCCCGACCCTTTCCTTCCGCGAAACATTCTTCTCCGATGTGTGAGCAACGCTAGATGGATTGACATACTCCTTTGGTTTTGGGTCACAATCATATGTTTCTTCATTTTTCCTACTATCATCACTTCCAATTTCTTCATTCTCTTGCTTAAGAATATCTTCGTACAATTCCATTTGGTTCTGTATCACTTCCCGCAATATCTGAAGAGAAAACAAATGACTATATAAATGGGTGTTCTACCAAAGGCACTCAAGTAAAACCGAGTCCAATGGAGTGGCCTTCTGTGACAGTGTGGCTACCAGGTGGGTGCAAATATTAGCGAGACTTTTCAGTATTTAAATGAATAGAACATAAGTTTTATAAGGAATGTTTTCAACTCCAGAAATTAAGCGATGAAAAGTTTCTGGTTAAAGTGTCAAAAAGGTCTGTGGTTTCAGAAAGCTTCGATACTAATTCATTTCTGTTGGGTTCAAATACTTTATTTTCAAACACTTGCAGTAGTTTGTTTCCTTCTGCAGGAAAGGATGTCGTCACTGCGCACACTGCAAAGCTCAATCCTTCATACCCAGATGATACGTGGGCCTTTAAAATTACAATACGCACCTCTGTGTGACTTTTACGATTGGTGTGAACTTTCTTGCTTACTCTGCGTCGCTTTGCATCCCGCTCTTCTGCCAAGCGCTCTAAGAATGTTTTAGGATGCTGTTTTTCTTCTTTTTGAAATCTGGAAGTAAGATTATAAATAACTATAGTTCATTCTTTTTCTAATAAATCTGGACCTTTGCTGGGAAATACAACAGCCAATCACAATAGGGGGAGAGGGAGAGCCTTCAGTTGTAGCTTGGCAATGGCTTGAATTGCTTCGGTCCCTTTCATGCCAGTGAGGTGCGGCGTTGTCAAGTTTTACAGAAAACACGTCTATTATCACTCACTAATGCAAAAATAAGAATGTACAGGTTTCTATATAATTTAAAATCTTCTTCTTTTTCCGGTTTAACAATGTTCATATATTTTCCAGTACCCTTTTACGGGTCCCCAAATTTTTAGTTGGCTCAATCTATGGACATTCGGTAGGACTCCTTGGACGAGGGATCGGCCCGTCGCAAGGCCTCTACCTGTACACAGGACAACGGAACACAGAAAAACATCCATGGCTTGAGTGGGATTCGAACCCACAGTCCCCGTGACCAAGCGGCACAAGGCCCACGCCTCAGACCGCGAGGCCACTGCGGACCCCTATAATTTAAAATCAAAACATTAAAATAGATAGGTGATATGACCAAGAAATTAAGATACAATTAAAAGAACTACACAGCATAATCCTCATGAATGCTTCTCGTATACTTACGACATATGAAGTTCCTCCACCTTTACCACTGGTACTGCACCTGTCTTTGATACAGCAAAGTCATACAATACTCTTCTTTCATCTGGTGTGAAATCAGATATAATCCTATCCATGGTTTTGGGAATTGGACGATCATCCAATCCCACTGCAGAAATACCTGTGATAATTAAAATACATTCACACAAATAATAATAATAATAATAATAAATACTGTAGAACCTGGATTAAATAGAAACCAACCTTCTTAGAAAAGTTCCATAATCTCAAATAGTGAAAAACTTTGTAAGAAATTGCTTAAAGTAATCATAAAATGTTCAACATGGAATATAATCGAAAACAAGAATTCAACAGAAAACAACATTGTTTAATATTACAGTACTCTATATTCATATTGTAATTCTAACGCATACTGTTAAAAAAATAACATAATTATGTGCACGCTACTTTTATAAGCTACTAAATAAAAGTCAGGAAGAATAAATACACAGGATTTATTCTGAGTAATATATTTTATCCATATGTACAGCAATGGATAGAGGAGTATGAGGAAAAACATGTAAGGTGGCTAAGGTTCTTTAAGAGCTGTGGAGCCATGGAGTAAGTAAGTGAGGATCTGTGTTAAGTGGAAACCTCCCTGAAATGAAAAAATGTTGTCATATGTTATGAGTAGGTTTTACAGCATATCATGAAAAGAGCAGATTTATGAATAGACTGTGCAGTAATTGCTCTGTCTTAATAAAACTGACACAAAGCAGTTCTTAACAAAACTTAAATCTTGTATTCACAGGTTCAATTTGTAGTCAAAGATGTTAGATAAATTACTTGATGTTATTTTCATACTTACTGATACTCACAACATTTTGCTAATTTCAGAGATAGTATGTCAAAATTATCATACACAAGAAGGCTGATTCAAAAACACCGACTTACGACATTCTATTAATAGCATAAAATAATTTTCAGTTAGAAACAGAAACAAAATTTGGTACCCAAAGAATTATATGAAAAGGTATCCCTATATAAAATTATGGTATGGAATAAGAAAGGGAACCTTAATATCAATTATCCAATTATACTCTTGTTTACTTTAAAAATAATTAACAACATTTAGTAACTTAAAAGATGATAAATCTGGCTGAAGTGCCATAAAAACTCTAAAAGTTAAGGACAACAGTAATTAAAGTGTAACTATGCAGCAACATTTGTCTGAGTTTGCCATAACACCGAAGAGCAACGTGTCTATATATTTTAAAATAGTTTCAAAGCGTGGTAATACCAAGGAGATGTCGTTAACTCATGTTCTGTCATCTCATCATCATACAATGATGCTGTTTCTCAAAACTGCACACAGAGAATGAAAATCAGATCATGGGTGTTGATATTAAGTATTTCCTTATAAATATGACAACTCAACAGTAACTGACTTATACCTGATATGGAACAAGAACCTTGGACTTCAATCTGTCACTGATAAGAAACAATAAACAGTATTTAGATTTGGTACCTTTCAATCACGTACGTATGTACATTACATCAGACTAAACTGAATATACCTATTTCTTAATTATATATGAGAAATGATACATTCATTTCCCAGCAGTTTTTTAGTGTTAATGTTTTCCTGTGTACATCATAGTTCAGTATTCACCCATATTATAAGACAAAATGGCAGATGCTTGCATGTGTACATCATAGTTCAGTATTCACCCACATTATAAGACAAAATGGCAGATGCTTCCACGCTGTAAGTGCACAACAAAAACAAGTGTCAGCTTGTAGTTTTCTCTGAGGAACACGATACAACATAAGATGCATGCATCATGGATTATGTGGCTCATACAAACATAAAATAAAAACATCTTAATGCTACATATTTGATAATATAGATTTTCATCTTGTTTCATAAAATAACAGTTATTTTATCATGAAATTACAACTTTAATTCTACAACAAAGGATACCACAAAAAGGATACCATCATGTATAGTTACAATACTCCAAATATACTCACAGACAACCAGCTGAAAGAGCAAACACAATTATTGTCAGGTGTAAATAATGAATTATTTACAAAAGAAAAATAAGTTTTGTAATACTGCATCCATACATTTTACCAATGCATATTCTAGAGCAATGAAGCAAGACTCAAATAGAAAAATATAAAATGTTTTAGCCTACAAATGCCTCTTTAAAGTGTTTCCCATTACACAATACCAATCTGTATCCACTAGTGTGTAAAACATTTACATGATTCAATAAATTTCACTATAATTCTAGAGCTACAAAACAAAGGATCATGGTGGATTCCAAAATGGTGTTTTAAAGGCCCATCACAGCTAATTACCCAGCAAGATTACCACACACACATATTCAATTAGTATTTATTTTTCTTTTCCAACCTTATTTTTGTATTTCAAATTAAGGGAAGAACAAAAAGGGTGTTAAGTTAATACTTTTTTCTGCATTACACTGACAAGACATGAATATACTCTAAGATTCTTGTGTATTCACTGCCCTTATACATCATTTCTGATAATTAGAAAGTTTCTCACAACATGAACAGCAGTGATGAAAACTTCCTGCAGAAAATCATACAGAATATAGGGATAAAAATCCACCTACCAGTCTTCATTTTTGGATCCTGTAAAGCAGCCTCTCGGATTACCGCAGTTCTCAATTCTTTATCTGCAAGAATAAAGTTCTTTCACAAGTAACACAAAAGTGAGACAGTAATCATACTTACTTTCCAAGAATTCTACTAAAACCTTTTAGGCCTTCCATGTCAATTATACTCACTTAATATGAATATTAATTACCTATTACTATTGAAGATCCATCAGGCCCACAGCTTTCTGAAAGAGGAATGTCATGTTCATGGTAGCCTTCCATTTTCCATGCACATGAAGCGAGATGTTTCTCTAGAGTATCTTTCGGGATATAATGCTCACTGTTCAGCGGGCAGGTGACCATTTCTCTAGACTGAAACCAAAACAACATAACTATGAAAGGAAATGTCAATTTTGTTTATAGTGTAAAATGAATCTATAAAGTCAGTGGGTTTTTTGGTTGGCGATTTGACTATGCTGTCTGGAAAGCATGGATTGGTATTATTGGGATAAGTAAAATATGGAAGTCACTTCAAACACCACTCAACATACAATGTCAGGAGAGACCCTTAAAAATGATTTACATTTGCATTTTATAAAATACAACATTCTTATATTATGTGTATAAAACCAGACCATTTCATTTAAAATCGCAATACCTTCTCTCGTAACTTCTCAGCATTCCATCCTAAGATGCTTAGTATAGATGTAAGCTTTTTCTGAGTGTTCTCAATGAAGTCATTTAAGGCATCAAGCTGAGCCCTACGCTCTTCTATATTGACAGCCATGACAAATCAAATACATTTACACACATACAAACGTAGCTACCATCTTTGAGAATATCTGCTGGTACGCATCACATACGCCACCTTCAGATAAACTGCTGAATAATACCGGTAGTGGTGCCACCTTGTAGACATTGTTTGAAGTTTACATCTTAATTTTATGAATTAGTACAAGATGTCGGTAGGAGAACATTTTCATTACAAAAAGATGGTGTTAGAATTTTCTTTACTGCAAATATTAACTATTAATAGATTCTGATCAACGTTTATGTTGGGAAATTTTACAGAAATTTAAATTTGCATTTACATCAGACAATTTTAACTCTTAATATTTATCTTAATGTTACACTCGTAAAACTTTTGTCTGCCAAGTGTCAGTTTTCCTTTGAGTTACTAGCTTTATTCCTAGCCTATCGTAACTTCCTACATTTCGCCATCATAACAATAGACCCTAATCGAATAAACTACAAAGTTCCTTTTTACACAACACGATGTGAGCTGGAATAGCTCAGTATTAAAGTGCCCGCTTTCGATTCCCGGCTGGGGTAAGATTTTCATCGCTGACAGACCGCCTCTGGGCTCTATTCTTGAGTGGTAACGTGGCCAATAGTGCAGTGGTTCTCAACTTTAAGACCTGAAACGTTATTCACATTTTCTTATCGACTCGCCGGCATAAACATTAAGTAGTTTACTTAAACGTCATGACAATTTATTAAAAGTAACACTATTATAGTCAGGTTCATATAATACTCAACACATTCTTTAATTAATTTGCTGATTTGTCGTTTTTATTAATTACTCATTTAAAATTATAATTTAATCCAGACGGTTACTATTTTTTCATTATAGGCCTCCATAGTGATACAGCATTACAAGAATGTACGCGGGCTACAGATTTAAAACACCTAATTTAGTTCAAAGGTCTAAAAAAATATGGACCTTTATTTACTTTGATGTTCCTTATCAGCCTTCATGGCATGATACTGGGTCCTCTCACATTGTTGCTTGTAATCCATTTGTATTCATGTCTTACAATATTGCGAGAGCTGGAACTATTAACATGGCATGTTTAACTGCAGCAATTTACAGTCAGGGTCAAGCCCTGGTCTGAGGGACGAGGCCACAAGACCACCTGACATCTGTATGAATTCTAAATGTAACCTGTAACAGATGACAGACAGTGCCCTCCACATGGAAGTCGCTTTGAAATTTGAAAATTAAACCACCGAATAAAAGTTCCCCATTGGTTGAACTATTTAAAAGGAAGCATTAATTTGCAGCACACAATGAAACATTCTGAAATTAGTGTTTCCTGTACCTGCTTCTTATTTCATCAGCTGCATTCATTGTTAACGGTCGTAAGTTTGTAGTTTCCGGTGTTGGCTACCCCGTGAACTCACAGACTAAAATGTGTCGGAACAGAAGGAGACTTAAATTTAATGACATCATTTATCCCTTTAACTGTTTAACTTTGTAGTAACCCCTATGTGGACCTACTTTAAAATGTTTGTTCCTCAAATGATGAAGCAAATTAAGTTAACTGTCTAATTTTATGAAACAGATTCATTACCGTATGAGATTTGAGGTTATAACGGATGTGAAACTGTCGATGTTCGTCTTCTGGATTGTGACATCATGTGGACTTGTACGTTTCAAAAAAAACATACTGTCTCCATCTTCAGCCCTGAAGACCAACATTGACATTCACCGCCATTTTTACAAAATCCCAGAACTGGAGTCTGTTAAATTCAGCCCGCTTCCTTAAGTTCAATTTTAATATTATCCCCTTCCAAAAAAGTATGCCTTATGTTCCGAGGTGACCACTTTCTTTCGAGTTTTTGAGGCCAGAATTATGTTACTTATTTATTTGTGGCTTATTTAACGACACTGCCAGTAGCTCAAACTATAAGCTACACGGTCTAACGTCGAATGATTAATAAATGAGTGATGAATGATTAATGAATTGGAAAGAATATAGAAGGAAGCGGTCGTGGCATATTTTTCGGTATAGTCACGGAATTTGCCTGGAGGGACTCTGGAAAAACACGAAATCATCAGTCAGGATAGCCAATCTCCGAGACGAGATTTGTCCCCAGACTCTCCTAAATAGGGCTACAAATCACGCGACGTTTGGTAAAACAATTCTGTACTAATTCTCATTTTTTTCTCCATTCGTGCTACATGACGCACCCACCTCATTCTCTTTGACCATATATTGACTGAACTATCTGACCCCATTGATTCCATAAGAGAGACATTCTTTGTAAAACACATAATCATTTACTAACTTCACATAAATGTGAGCCTATTACTGGAAACCTAGATTCAATACAGATGCTCTTAAAAAACAAATGAAGTTATAACAGCAAATACGATCAAATTACAGCTAACCATCCACATATCAAATAATGAAAACACAAAAATAATAGAACTTAAGTTCTTTTCGTTATTAGTTTGTAGCGACGCCTTGCATTTACTCGTCAGTAGTCACATTCTGAATTCTATACATCAGCCACCTACCGGTGATAATAACAAGTACGAAGACAACAACGAAGCAACGAGTGGCGTACCGCAGTGCCAGCAGTTGGGTGGCTTCTCTTGGAATGAGAAGTTATCTTGCTGTTGAACGTTGTTCAGAGCGTGCTTGAGAGATTCTCGCGTGTTGCTTTTCTTTTTTTACGACAGAGCGGGCAATTTGTGTAGTGTTTTCTGAGCTTACGCTATTAGTACATCCTTGAGCTGACATGGACGGTCTGAAAACCTATTTTACATTTCGTTTTATCAGATATTAAGCGGCATGTGATAGTGTGAAATATTTACTGTTTTTCAGTTGTGCAACGAAGTACTAGTTAACTGTAACAGCATTGATGATCTCAGCTGTGGAATCTGTTTGTCTCTGACGTTCAGTACTTTCTTTGGTTAGGAATATGGTGCCGGTGTCAATGTGAGAAGTTGCTGAAAGTTTGTCGTTTCTAACACATTATTGGTGATTCTAAAAACACTTGTGAAACTATTTAATGATTGTGTGTTTGTTTTTATTACTGCTAGAAGTGTTAAACGACTCACGTGGATAACAGCTTCCAGTTCAGCACATCGTTCCCTGTCGGTATGTTCTATGTTACACTGATTCCCATACTCTAATCTGTTAATTAAGAGCTAAATGTCTTACAGAATTAATGTCTACCATAGAGAAACTTAATTTTTTTTTCTGTTAATGTTGGTCTTCTGAATTTTAACGCTGCACGGATTTGAAAGTGGAACCAACGTTTTAAATTCATCAGCCCTGTGTTTAGGCACAGTGGTAACTTTTCATTTAACCTCTGCAGTTGATACTACGTGTTTAAAATATATTAAACACTGAAATCAAGTCAATCTATGTAACAATAAGAAAGATAAACTGTCATTACGAAAAATCTGTAAATGTTTAGATCTGTGCATGGGAAATGTTGACTAGCAAGCTGTTCTGCTGCGTTTATGTGCAAAACATATTACGTAACTCCAAATACTAACTCCTTAGTGCCGAATCCTTCTTGACTAGCTGGTGATTATCCGATTTATGAAATTCGAGACTCGTAATTGTTTTCACGTAAGCCTGCTGCTGGATTCTATGGTGAACCAGTTCAATTTACATCCTGACTGGATTTCCGCGGTACATGTTCACAAAAAAACTGGCGATATACTGTGATAAATACGTTTTAATTTTTTAGCTGTCATGGTTAGGGTGTGTGGCCTAGCTTCAGTTAACGATAAATTATTAAAATATTAGTCTTTATGCATTTGGCGTGGCTCCGTGGGCTGGCCTCTCGGAATGGCTGTTTCTATTGTAAGCAACACAGAAAAACACGAATAGAGTTCCTGTCCTGAGCGGGATTCGAACTCGCGAACCCGTTGTTCCAGACTTCGAAGATGATTCAAAATTGGACAGACTGTTTCTCTGTGTTCTGTGATCGGACAAATAAGTATTTATCATGGTAGTAGTATGGGCTGGAGCAGTAACTTAGTAGTAGTAGTAGTAGTAGCAGCAGCGCTCATGGTCGAAGAGCACGTGTGGTCTAAGGCGCGTGCGGATTTTTAACCTTCGGATCACCGGTTCGAATTCCGCTCGGATTCAGATCGCAGGTTTATCTTGTGTTGTTCTGTGTAGGCAGCGACTCTGCTATGGGCTGATTTCCCGTTCTAAGAATCATGCCAGCCGTGTAAAAGAACTTGTTTTTGAAGCTTATTCTGAATCAGAAGAGACGAGAAAGCCCAATCTATAATAGGAAAAATGACCATAAAATTCCATCACAAGGCTCAAAGTCGTTTCGGGTTCCGCTTTGCGTCTTCAGTGCTTTGAGACCAGGAACTTCAGTTTTTTTCTGGAAATTTATTTTAAGTGTACGAGAACAAGTTAGGAAATGTACAATTCCAAAATAGTTCTGGCATTTTTCCAGAATATAACCTTTGCGAAAGGCGACACTGACATCAGAGTAGTCTGGGGTCAATTATTTTCGCGAGGGCGGGCTAGATGATGGCGTCATTTCGGAGGATTCCCCACATTTGTGTGCGGCTGGATGGTGATTTATCACGCGACAGTTTCCCCACCCAGCCACTTCTGATCACAAACTCATGCCGGCCAACATGTGTTGTCCGATTTTAACAAAACTGGGAATTGTCGACAAAGTTCAGTAAAGTGTCCCAAAATAATATTTTGTGAAAATCAGCCCAGCGGTTCTCGACTTGGTACATCAAGACAGACTTGGCCAGACTGACGCAATTTTCAAAATTTACAGACGCGCCTAAAAATTCTGACGTCGTTTAAACGTTGGCTGTCACAAGATACCAAACAGCCTCTCGTCCAACTGTTGCCGTCACTACTGGTCTTCAGAACGATTATAATCGTGAGAAACATGACGTGTATGTTTCTTTTGAAGCTGCTACTGACAGCTTGCTCTAAAGCCTGTGTTGTATTCCACACGGTTTTAATAATGAAATATCCTGTTATTATCACATATGACTTCCCCACATTCGAAATTAATAATTTAATATGAATGTAAAAAAGCGTCTGAATAGGTTTAATTTATTTTCTTTGTTATATATCTGTTTCTTTCTCATGTTTCTGTAATCCTTCATGATTTTATGTCTTCTTTCTTCAGTGCTAATGATTTTTATTTTACTTACGTACATCAAGTAGTTAACGTCTTAAAATAGACCACGGCAGTTCACCACCTCTAGTCTTATCGATGTACCACTTGTGGCCATTCGCCATGGTCCTCATACCCTTCGCTAAATAATCTAAGAATATAAATTAAACTACACCAAGTACCAGTACTGCTTTGCCTTTAGCTTCACACCCATTTGCTGGGCACTTAAATTGTATTAAGTAAAATCAACTAAGTACGTTTAAGGTTTGTGAGATTTGAGGTTCCCATGGCCACAGGTATGAAGATGGCTGTCTTCTGGGATGTTGTTTCGGAGGAGCTTCCTACGTCCATTATCAGGGCACGAAGTGCAGAGTACATTCTTCACACCACGAGACACGCTGATTCTGAACTATGCAATCGCTCTGATGATGGAGGCACAAAGCACCTCTGAAACGTCGGTTAATTTCTATCAAACTACGCCAGCCCAGAAGACATCCATCTCAAAAGTCGTGTGTTTCGTCTCTTTTTTTGCGACAGATTATAAACTTTTATACGAAATAAATTAAATTGCATACAAAGAATTCCAAACCGGAGTAGGTGTCATTTTACTGTTGTCTCGTTATTAAATCGATGGAAGGAAGACGATGGAATTTAGAATAATGTAGGAATGTTGTAGGCCTAGTAACTGACACGTACACTTTATGGTTGTTAGCGTGACCAGGGGAAGGTGTGCACGGGAGGAACTGGTTTGAACACCGCGGGGGGTGGGTGGGGGGGCTTCCCTGGCGGGCAGGCGCCAGTTCACTCACTACCTTAGAGTCTGCTCCTTCTTTATTGCAGACAAAATCGGATAACATGCTTCCTAACACGGTATTTCGGTGCTACAATGAGAAGCTTCTTCATTTGTCTGCATTGAGGGTTTTTAAAACCAGGGGGCGCTGGGGAGAGCAGATGGTCCTGAGAGGAAGTAAGAGTGAACTGAAGAACATTGGGAGGCGAGGAACTTCATTATTTTCAGTATACACCAGACATCAGAATGGGGGAATCTAGGACGATAACCCAGTAACAGGCATGAGAGAGTTGTGGAAATACGTACAAAATTTTAGTTAGAAATCCTGATTTGGAAGACCAAGACGCAGATGATTTTTTTAAAGAATCTTTATGAAATAGGATTTGAGGACGTAGGCTGGATTCACGTGACTTAGGATAGGGAACGGTGGCGAGTTGCTGTGTAAAATAGCAGAAATTCCTGGTTCTACGAATGTGCGTTCTTGGATGTAGCCGATTGCAGTGATGTGATACAAGAAATTATAATAGCAAGAGAGCGAAAGAGATTCGTCCTAAAGATAGCGTTGCGGACGACGAAAGTTCAAGGCTACAATGTGACAAGATAGCAACACCCAAAGAATGCCTTCGATTCAGACTGTGAAAGCATGACGCGTTCTAAGGTCGTAACGATTTGCTTGCCTTGCGACAATGACTGAACGAAGGGGGCAGCGGTTGTACTGTTCCTGATGACTTCATCTTACCAACACCGACGGAATGTGTCTCCGTCAGTCGTCAGGTCTTCCGTACATTTGGTAATTAATAGCAAAGTACGCAGAGAATCCTCCACACTTGACTTATATCTAAAAAAATATTAACGATTGCTCCTTGGAGCTGGATTCTTTGGAAGGTGAAAGTCGCTCAGATGATCAGGAAATTCTCCGCTTTTATGTAATCCGCTATATTATAAGACCAGGTTAATGAAGTATCTTTAGGTAATCTACAAAACGAACACCACCATCGTTGTCTTAAGTTAGTAAACTATGTCCAGTTATTATAGGACTAATATGTTATAAAAGTACTGTTATTTCCCCCACTGATTATTATAATTAATCGACTGGATAATAAAAAGTTAATCTGTCTGTAAAATATTTTTCCTCACGGGCAATGTAGTAGTGTAGTTTGAAATGAGGAATGCACTCCACTGATTTTGGAATTTTTAGAACTGGAAATGAGTTCATAAATTTTGAAAATGAACAGAATTTGTAACGGCCCTCACAAACAGAAACACATTGTGTGGCCACGGAATAGGAGTTAACTTGCAGGACAAAAGGAGTAGAAAAACTGAGTATTCAGAAAATAACTCTTGTCTTGAATCGTAATATTAAAACAGATAACTAAACGCAGTGTAGGCAACTGGATGCGAAATTTTAATAAGATTTAACATGTATGAAATTTAATTTGATTTTAAAGTTTGCTTATAAATGATTGTTCAATCGTCATTGTATCAGTGCATTATGTGGGAGCAGCTGTCATTTCTTGATAGAAATAGCCCAAACTTCACACCACTCTTTAAAGATAAGAATTTTAAACATATTCCTTGGGTGAACACAATAAAGTCTCAGTCTTCAAAACTGTGTACTGTTCAAATGTATTACAGACCATCTTAATGCTACGAAGGCATAAATTTCTCTCAAATTAAAACCATAGTTTTCCTTGAGGCAACTGTTACAGAATATTTGCATATTCACAGAGAAAAGAATCTAGTAGCGCCGTCCATACTTGCGTTTTATATGGTCCGAAGCCATTATTACAACTACCGATTACATTTGATTTTCATTAAAGATTTATGAACTGAGCTGTAAAGGATACTCTTACAAGGTGATATCTAAAATCAGAATTATTTATCAATTCTTTCTTCCGACAAGAATAGGCTATTATTCTCGTAGATAAAATCTAAGTGAAAGCAAGCTAAAAGCAAGAAATGACAATGTAATGGCTATTTAACAAAAGCACACAGTAAACGATCATCATAAACTGGCACATACGTGTCTGAAATACCACGTGAAATTTTTTGTGCAAAGTGTACTTATCTTTATCAGTTTTGTCACGTAAAACTAGTTTGACTTGTCTAGAAAAGATAACAGTTACACTTCTTATGATTTTAATTTTATGACTGCAGCTTCCGTGAAGGTAAATTATTTTAAGCAACTCAAGTGGAAAACATTAACCATAATTTAAAATGTTTCTAACCGTTAAGTCAACCTTTGCATGCCGCTGCTAGTGGATGTCCACGTTACTCCGTCTGCGGGCATTCTGTTTTTAGCTGGCAGACTTTTCGGTCATGCTGATGCATCCACGCCGACAGCTGAGAGGAAAACAGAAACCAAAATGTCGCCCCCATGCATACGAGCAGCACACAGTGTGGGTGTATATAAGGAGTTCGGGTACAGCCCCACTAATTCTTAACCTCAGCCGCGTTAATCCTCGAAAATATCCCCAGTGTATTCTGGGTAGGCTACATGGCCGGTCTAGTACCGACGGTGCAGAAAGAAATGTCTCTTCCGTCTAGGAATCGAACCCTGACCTTCAGCTCATCGCAAGTCTCTTTAGGAGAAATTCTAAAACTCTAAACCACATCTAAACACATATTTTATATATATATTCGTTACTTAGGTTTCTACGTCCAAGAGACCATACGGCGTCATAACGCAAAATATGACCATCGACATATTCACCGCCGACGGAACCTCAAGTCTCACATCGTATGCCAGTTTAAGAGATCAGTTCGGTAAGAATGTGTAGAAAAATAACTGTGCCGAGAACCGAACGAGGCGTTAAAATACACTGTGAGCGACCAGCCGAGTTACTGAAAGTTACAGCAGGTGTTTCCCATAATTACCACTTCCGTTTACGAGCAAGTCATGAGAATCACAAGAGAAACAGGGATCAAAATTAGTTTCTTTAAAGGACTCTTAGTGTAGACTTCCGAAAAGAGAATTTAATTGGAAATCCGTTACCCGGTGGTTTAAGGAAAGAAACAAATAGACAGACGGACCAGCGAACGGTCACCTCCCTGTCACGCATTCACTTTCAGCTTGAGTACAAAGGACTCGCGAAAGACCCAGACGAACTATAGTAAGGCTGTGGTAGCAGCACCCAGATGTTCAACGCCGCTAATACAGTTCACGTTTCTGACAGATCGTGTTTATCATGATCTGCATAAGAATAATGAAGGTGTTCCCACACTTTGCCATCCATCTTCACCAATTCCTAACCTCCTTGGATCAGAGTTCGTCAAGGCGGTCTTGGTATCCTGATAGCATCTGATCAATGCACTGAGTGTGAAACATAATCCTTTCCAGTCCGACAGTCACGAAGGATTGCAACGATATTAGGATCACAGGTTATTCAACGATATACAAACTGGAAAGGTAAAATAAATTTGAGTTCTGTCAGAGGATCATCGGCTTCCTTACAATCTGAAGGATGATCGCCCTCCGTAGCATCGAAGTCTCGGCAGACCGATATGAATTGAGGTCAGATGTGGTGACCATGAAGTGACCCAGACTTATAAGCTTTCTGGATCTTAATAGCTACACCACCAGATGCGTAAACCACGAAGTTAATATCCGGACATTTGCAAAAGTTTCGCTTAAATAACCAACTTACTATAGCCACGGTGGTCTAGCGGTTAGAACGCTGGCCTTGTAATCCTGGGTTCTCGGGTTCGATTCCCGGCGGTGCCCGAATTTATAACTTGTGTTGGGCAAGGCCGTACAATTACTCCCTTCACACACAGAAGAAGGCAATGGCAACCCACTTCTGGATCATCTGCCAAGAACGTATATGAACAGGTCCCAGTCCGAGAAAAGGATGGAAGGATCCTGTTCATATGGACCTGTCGTCAGACAGAACACTAAATAATAATAAACCAAGTTACTAGTAACAAACTATGTGTTTTATAAAGTTACGGGACTGTTCTGTGCTATAGAATAATACGTGGCAACAATGATGTTACCAAATTCCAAAAATCTGTGTTGGAAGCGAATTCAGCAACACAGCTAAAAAAAATTGTTGTTATCAAATTTAGACACTACTACCGGTTTTGCTAGCAATTACAGTTTTTCCTTTATTAACGTGCTGTAAATGAAATATGAAAGCACATGTTTCGGGCTCCTGTGGCCTTATTCAGATTCGTTCAAAAAAAAAAGCTTAATAAAACAACATAGGCCCGAATATATGGAAATATTTTAAAATAAATACGTGTTCATATACCTGAATGAACCCGAAGATGATTTCAAGGGCCGAAACATGTAGCTTTGGTAGTCATCAACTTGTTCTTCTTTAATGTTATCTGTGAAATAATGGAATAGATTGCGTGACAGAAAATAGGGTTGTATATAATCAGAACTGCTAATAAATAATATGGCGTTTCCCCTCCGCATTGGGCAGTTCTATTCACTTCGTCATGAAACCTTCTGCTGCTCAGGAACCATCACGCAGAACCTCCGTACTGCACCGAATCCTTCGCACGAGTTTAAATATATTTCGGGCGTCTCTGAACCTCGATCTCTAGATAAAATATATCATCTCTCATTTTTCACTACAGCGTTTGCCTTGCAATTCACGTTTAACTAACACTGAAAGTAGACGTTTTATTGAGTACGGGCGTGCCAACCTTCTGAATAGTATCATAAATAATGTGACTCTGAATGTAACATTAATTACTTGATAAAAAGAGAGCAAATCAATTCATATTTGATTAATACAATACTTCCGTCGTGTACGTGGCAGACGTTAGAAGTGTTCAGGGATTGGCTTGGGTGCAATTAGAGCTCCTGACAAATTGATTTTGAAGTCTGTCATGAATCATTTGTTTGTGTAGTTTAAAATCGTGCTTGATAGAATAACAGATACGCCGACTACGAATTGATTAATGCCATTCAAAACATATATCGCACAGAATAAATCTTTTGCGTTATTTAATGTCATTTAGTCGCTTAGGTTCTGTGGAGTCGAATTATCAATAAAAAATTACCATTAAGAAGACGGATTCTAGACTGATTAATAGAAACAAAATTAAATTTTATTTTGCTTTTAATTATTATGGCTTATAGTATAGCATCTTTATAGGATCTATATGTTCTTTAGTAACTTGCTTTTGTATTAAAAATGGTCTGACATTTCATTCCGAGGCACATCGTTCGGGAAGGTAAATTTTGTTTCCAAATGAAGAATTGAGCCAGGAAATGTAGTAAACTTGACCTCTGAATTAGCTACCAACTTCACAGAATCGTATTTACTGTTCCAGTAGACTGTAGAGCTACACGCAAGCATGTGTTTTCGCGTTATAAACCGTGCATAATGAGAGGAAATCAGCAATAAAGGTACCGTTTGTTCCAGAAACGTCGCGGAACAGCTAACTTGCTGTGAACAATAAATAACCCACATTAGCATATCGCATATCAAAAACAAAACAATAACAAGTTGTATTAGAATACATTTTTATCAGCATACGATCTTTCGGTCACAGTGCATTTAATATGCACGACGTTTCGGGAGTTAGCTCTGCTCATTCTTCAGATGATGTGTTATCATTATATTGATATTTTTGTTATTTTTTATTAATACTTAACATGCAACATTTTTCATATTTTATTCGCCTATAACTAATGGCGACGGAACACATGGGCCTGTATGGTATCTCTCGCATTCGTATAGAAAATATATTACTTTACAATATGATTTGACCTTAATGCAGAAGCTGAACAAGTCTACTACATTTGTGGAATGTGGTATTCTGATTTTGTCAATGTTTAGTCTTGTGGGTGGTTACCGAAGTTTCGTAGGACACGGCGCAACAACCCAGAAAATACGTAACCATAAAACTTTTCTAACTTGTTTGAGATCCAAGAGCTTCTTGGAGCTGGAGGTGAAATAAAGGAATAAGGAAACACAGGAGATTACTGAACCACGTGAAATGTGTGCAAAGGGCACAGCGAAATACCAGAAAACTGGTCGTAGCACACCTGACGTCGCGGTGTGTCCGGCCGGCGACCAGGTCCAACATCTGTCGTCAGTCATGAGTTCCTCCTCAGCATGGGAACCAAAGAGATAGACAATTTCCATAAGTCGAGGAAAAGGATGTTGTGGTTGGCTGCATTGTATTCCTGACCGAACCGTTCTGCTTCTAGCGGTTAGAACGCTGGCCTTGTAATCCTGTGGTCTAGGCAACCCGGAGTTTTCCTCCGGGGGCTTCCCCGGTTTCTCCGTGGCATCCCAACAATTACTCCATTCACACACAGAAGAAGGCAATGGCAAACCACTTCTGGATCATCTGCCAAGAACGTATATGAACAGGTCCCAGTCCGAGAAAAGGATGGAAGGATCCTGTTCGTATGGACCTGTCGTCAGACAGAACACTAAATAAATATAATATAGAGGGTAAACCTATTTTTTATGCAAATAAAAACACGCGATACATTTTATTCGAATCCAGACAACTTAATCTAAGGTTTGTTTATGATTAACTGCGCACTGGAAAAAAAACTATATTGGCTTAATATTATAATTACTCGTTAACTCATCATTGCAGGAAGACTTATAACCAAATTTACGCGGTATCGGTAGTCCAGTTACTGGAACGTACACCGTAAACCGAAAAGAAGGTCCTCGAATGCTTTCAGGAGCGTTCGAATCCCTCCTGCGTAGTAGGTACTGAATCCTTCCGCCAGTCCGTCTAAACGCGAAAACGACGGTTGAATTTAAATGAAGTTTGATTTTGGGTAGTTTTACGAAAAAATTGTTGAGCCATTACAGTTTTGATTAGAATTGGACAAAATATCTTACTACGTATTTAAAAAGCATTATGTAAATGATCTTTGTAGGCTAATGGCGTTGTGTTGCGTGTTCTTTGTTGGAGATCGATTCTGTTGGCTCGCGTAGGCTATTATAGGCTGCGTAAGCCTATAATGTGAGTTGTAGTCCTGGGCAATTTAATAGTAGCTTTTCTGCTTATTACAGTGCACAGTTTTCTGAGTCATAAATAACTGTTACCGCAAGGATTGGTGATTCATTTCTACCTGCACAATCCTGGAGACCACTAAAAAAATCAGCGACATCGCTAGTTGTAAACTTGACCAAAGATCTTACATAACTGGATGACTCAGGCCACTGCACAGTCAGCCCTGACCAAGCAGCCCATATCATCACACCTCTGTCCTAAGTTAGTGACTTCATCTGTGGCCCGGCACGTAGCTGGTCTCGAAGTGAACGTAGTTTAGCTTTTAGGAAGACACACACAGTACCACGTGTATTTTCTTTATTTCTTTTATAACTAACGTGAGACTTAAAACAGTTATGCCCTACTCTACAACTGCAACTTTATTTCCGTCATCAATATGGCTCAAAGGCGAACTGTTCCTGATTAGAATTAAGCCTATATAACACCTGGTTCTGAGACTGTCCGGTATCAGTTCTTCGAAATATAATAAAGTTTTTTAAGGTCATTTTTGTGTGAGAAGTAAGTAATATTTAGAAGGCATGAATTATGTATTTACTCCTCTGTTTAAACGCTGCAATGCGTGAGAAACAAGTAACATTTAGCTTAGTGATAGAGAAATTACTCTGTGAGACTTTTATTATAAACACGGTTGTGGATCAAAACGTTGAGATGTTCAAGGTCATTCAGGTAAAGGATACCAACCGGTATTCATTTGCTTCTCTCCACTTTCTGCATCCCTTGCCAAGGATATTCTGTTTTACGAGTAATTGACTCCGTGGAATATAAGTCGCACAACTAGACAAGAATTAGCTCACCTTTTATGGAATATGAAGATTCACTAACATCTTCACAAAAGTCAAGGATGAAACATATTAAAATCCGAAGGCTTGTATAACCTTTTTGGCTCATGGTAAATGCTTCACATCTCCTATACGTTAATTGAGAGAAAAGAACGACTCTTTCAAAAATAATAATTTGAAACCGTTGAACCTGTGAAATAAACCACAGGGTGTTTAATAATTCGCAACGACACGATGAACACGCATCAGGGTGACTCAAAACTGATTATCTTCTGGAAGTCAAGTCGGATAGAGAAACTGAAAGGAATTCTCGCCCGTTTCATATGCAACCACCAAACAGGAATTTTGGAAGGACGGACTTCAGAGCATAATTTCTCTGTCAAGGTCAAGACACGCACGTTCCCGCATTACATAATTCAGCGTTATAAAAATGCCGTAAGACGAGGCAGCTAATCATCTACCTGTTCCACGGGATTTAATACAATAGACTGTGTAGCTTTTTTACTTTCATTCTGCTGTATTATGTAGCCTGTCCTTTCCTAAATGGGCGTTGCTCCTGGCAACACTAGGCTGTCTCTTTGTGATTTATAACAGCTAGGTGGCACTGAAACTGCTCTTGGAACTCATCCTGCCGCGTGACTCGTTCCAAAGCCAATACATACAAACAATTCATCAATACAGGAAAAGGAATATTATTATTACTGTCAGAACTTTGAGAACGTGGTGAGTTATGAATCCTTATTTATTGATAATTGATTAATCCCGTTGTATTCAGAGAATAGCCATATCTCCAACTAACTAACTAGATGGCTTACCGAACCCGAAGGTTCATCACCGAATTAACCAAAGCCCTCCACCGGACCCTGTCCTGGGCCAACAAAATCCAGTCTCCTTCAACTCCTATCTCCCACAGATCCCTCCTGAGATTATCCTCCCATCTACGTCTAGGTCTCCCCAGAGGTCTCTTCCCCTCAGGATTCCCAA
>NW_019060394.1:246414-262592 GCF_000696155.1 Zootermopsis nevadensis | reverse complement strand
ACTTTAATTTTCAGGTTCTTAGAAATCAGACGGGAAGACAAAATATTTTGAACTGAGAAGTAGCAAGCATTTCCAGAATTTAATCTCCTCCTAACTTCCTCATGAGTGTCATTTTGATTTGTTATTGTTGTTCCCAGATATTTGAACTTTGTAACACTTTCAAAGGACTTATTAGCTACCCTAAGATAATTTTGCCCGCCTGTCTTCTGATGACGAGATACTAACATGTACCTAGTTTTTTCTGAATTTACTTCTAACCATGTCTCCACGCCATATAAAGGTATAACCGTAGATGCAGATGAGTTTTCCGAATGATAGAGGGCTGGTAAGGGACACTTGAGAGGTCCAACACATTAACCGCGACCTGACAAGCGGCTAAGGCAAATTTCCAAGTTACAATTCTTTCATCATGCTTTATCAACTGCTGCAGCTTTATAGCGTCCAGTGAGAGTCGTAATGCTAAAATGAAGAGTAAGTTAGATTTTTTAAGAAGTTTGAGGTCGCCGTCAAAATATGTTACGCTTTAATGTTCCAAGGTATCAAGAACTGCTCAAAATGTTTGGGCTCTTGAAGTCTGAACCAGAGACCTCTCTCTACCGCTAGCTTGCCTGGTGGCTAATTTACATCTCACGACTGATTAAAGAATCAGTGAATGAGATATATTCTATCGAAGTTCATATTTAGGTGTTCTTCACGCGGGCCAATCCGCGCCGCTCTGTCGCGGTTTTCATAGGAACTAGGCAACCCGCATGACCCGGGTCTTTGTCGGAACACACCGTTGCAAAAACAGGAAGTTAGGCAATTGTTGGAACGCGCCGTAACAATGGAAATTGAGAGCACTGTTGGGATATTTTTTTATTTTTATTTTCAGTGTTCTGTCTGACGACAGGTCCATATGAACAGGATCCTTCCATCCTTTTCTCGGACTGGGACCTGTTCATATACGTTCTTGGCAGATGATCCAGAAGTGGTTTGCCATTGCCTTCTTCTGTGTGTGAATGGAGTAATTGTTGGGATACCACGGAGAAACCGGGGAAGCCCCCGGAGGAAAACTCCGTGTTGCCTAGACCACGGCCTTGCCCAACACAAGTTATAAATTCGGGCACCACCGGGAATTGAACCCGGGACCCCAGGCTTACAAGGCTAGTGTTCCGACCGCTAGACCACTGTTGGGATATATTGTCGAAAATATGGGAACCGAGGTTACAATGACTTTGATACAGTTTTCGAGGAAGGGTGATCAAAGTTCGTTTGAGTCGTAGTTTTCGACTAAGCAACTACTGGCGTCACCGGCCGTGTTGTGTCGTGAGGAACGTCTTTGGAATTGCAGTGTACTCCAAGGAGTATACCTTTCCAATCCTGTTGTATGTGTTTGTGCCGTTATGTAAAATGAATGCATTGAAGCGTTCTTTTTCCCCCTTAAGTACGCCTGTATCTGTCGGAATCCTTGTAACTATTCATCGTGAAAGATTCTTCTTTTACCGAGAACAAGAAATAAAAACAGCGAAATGCACATCTCCCTTTGAGGGTGTAATGATGTTGGGAATCTAAATGACTAATTTGACTTTTTGTGAAGTTGTTATATCCAGAGGCGAAAGTGGGTAAGTTAAGTGCCACCTAATGGCTATGCACGGACGGTAGCGAGCGAGAAAACAAAGGAACAGCAAAACGAGAAACACATCGTCCCTCCTTTGTTAGTCTCCTGCCATCATTAAAGAACGGCATTCAACAAACCAAACCATTATGTTGCGTTAGATTGAATGTTTTGTGTATTCTATCTGCTCTTTCCCAGAGCAATGGGAAACACTTTTTCTCGAATTACAAGGTTCAAGAAAATAAAAGTTAGCTTTTGTGTAACGCAGCGTGTTACAGAACAATTGAGAGATGATCAGCTTTCCGTGAGTCAATGAAGGTAAAGACGAGGTAACCTGTTCACATGACAATGCGCCTTACAGTGGATCAAACTGAACGGACGTTGGAAATTTGAGGTTTTAAACAGATGGCTGCCTTCTGGGTTGTTGCACCTTGTCGGCTAGATGCATGTTCCTCCGTAATGTTGGTAGCACTGCGCAACAGTCCAGAAGACCGCCATGTTAAACACTCGTGATCCCGATACTCCGCTGTCAGAAAGGTTGCAGGGACTGTGATACATCAGCGGTTCTCTGGCGGCTTTCCCCACTGGAAAACTGCGGATGTGACGACTGGGTTTCGACTCCCGGTAGGGGCACGATTTTTATCCTCGCCACCACACCCATACTGACTCCGGTTCTCTTACCTCTGAAACGTCGGTGAAATTCTACCACACTACAAGGCAAACCCAGAAGAGAGACATCTTGCTTTCATTTGACTTAACCAGTGGTAGGTTGTTATGAAAACGGTAATGAACCTTCGGTTTTATAAACAGCGGGGAATTTCAATAGCTAAGCGACTGTTAGCTTCTCGAGAAGGGCCTTGCGTGAAGGAATTAGTCAAATGGTTCAATATAACCCCCTAATTCACGTGAATATCAACTCGAACTTCATCGATATTCACAAAAATAGTTGATCGAACAAAAAAATTGGAACGTGACATAAACCAGGTCTTAGTAATGCTTACAAATTTGCATAAAACATGTTTCGGCATGGTAAATATTTAACGAAAAACAGAGAGGATAATTGTTGGTCTGTGCACTTGTGATACATGTTTTCCATTCGCTTTGCAACGACAGATTTTGTCTGAATATGCAGACAAGGCCAGTGGGGTGTGAAGAATAATAAATAAGAAAGAAGTTTTTTTCTGACTTCAAATATTTAGTTTTACTATGTAAAGTCATACACGAATTGGACTTGAATTTTGATATATGAGCATATATTTTGTTCACTCCTGATGGCAGACAGTTCTGCAAAACACAGAGTGACACCGTTCGCTTTTGTCCTTCATACAGATGAAAGATACACCTTCGGAAGTGAATATTCATACTTCAAGGAGATTGCTTCCAATTGTGATAGAAACATGCTCGAATTTCTTTTACTGGCTCTGTTGGAATTTACTGACTGTTCTGGGCGTACAGAAATATGAATTATGATTACTAATTAGACGGTTGTTCTAGAAGCCTAAACATATGTTCGTGTCTTGTCGCCATAATACATGAAAATATCATAAAATAAGGAGAGGTAGATCTTTCGGAAATATTACAAAATCAAAATTACATCCACGAAAAAATTAGGAAAATATTTCACCCTATGAATTCTTGTCAGAATCTCTTATTCGCTCAGTATGAGAAAATAATCCTGGCATTAGGGACCACAAGACTTGCATATAAGTGAAATATCGTTTTTAAACTATATTATTTTCTTTCGTGATAGTTTCCCGATATTTGCCTGGAGAAACTGAGGAACCCCACAAGAGTCCTCAGGATATCAGGAAACCCGCACGAGATTCGAACCATATATCTCACGAATACAAGAATTAGTTACGTCACACGAAGCTGCTCGGTTCGGCCGAAAGAATGCGCACTGATCCTTGACCTTCCCCGTATGCTAATGGAGATTCAAATTTACGTTTATTTTATCAAGCTCCCTAATTATGCAAACCTGTTCACTACTTTAAAGATGAAGAGGGCATGTTCTGCACCGGTTGATTCATATAATGTGAAATTCGAAAGTTTTATTGAAGATAACTTGATGATGAGAAGTCAGTAACAGACCCAAGGTCAGGGTTGCCATCTTCACTACTCTTCAGAGGCTATCGATGAGTAAACATCGAAGTTCGTGACCGAGTGACGATTTTTTTTAAAAATAGAATGAAAATGATTGGCTTCGCAGATGCAGTGGATCTGCTAGAGAATTGGCACGCTTCAATTCCAAAATTAATCTTTACAACGAAAACCGATCTTACCTCTTGCATCCACACTGAATTTTCATCTTTAATCAGAAGGGACAATTTAGTTGGCGAATGCGTAGATGTAGATAAAAGGATTACATTAATGTAAGTTAAACAGGTGCAGGGTCCGAAGATGTGAGCGGGTAGAACAGGTTAAAATGCACGTTTTTGTGAACATACTCTTGAACCTTTGATTTTTATAACTGACCAAATAACTGTTTTACTAATTAGCTCCATGGAACAGAGTCCTTGAGAAGTTGATAATCACTTCAGCTCCTCAAGAAATGTAACTCCCTGTGGAACCTGAATTTTCCTTAACCGTGTCCACATGACCTCGCCTTATCCTAAGCCGGTTCAATCCATTTTGATATTCTGCTCTGTGACGCCCCATACACTTGTAGGTGGTTACTGGCGTCTGTATTTAGGATTTAAACCGTGAGGATGGAAGCGATACGTCCTTTATAAATGTTAGTAACCACTTATATGACGTCAACTGAGGTTTACTTATAAACTAAAATGTTCTATTAACTTCTTAGGTCCCCTGTGTAGATAGGAAATTAATTGTAAAGCTACTTAGTATCGCTGTGTAATCGTGTACAGTACCACACCTCTGTAGTGAAACTTAATCTCCCTGACAGCACATGATTCGTAGAACTTATGTTAAATAAAGGATGTGTATGCATATGTTGCGTGGAGTGGGAACTCCAGGTGCAAAAATTAAATAAATATTTTAGTTTCTGAAATAGAAAAGTGATAGCATGTCTCCTACAGTAATAGCGAACATACTTCTTGATTATCAATGACGAAACAGGATAGAGACAGTAATGCTTCAGTGGAGAGAAAAACCAAGCACCGTCCAAGATATTTTGTAAACTTCATTGGCCTCGATGTTTATTAATTGCAAGTAGATTTCGGTTGAAGTCGTCTGTGTTCGGACGCCCTGTAGTCTTGTAGGTGGTTACCAACGTTTCGGATAAATGTGCATCCTCCATGTTCAGTGTAGAAGTGAGGATGTTGCTATGAGCCTGAAGATTTCTGTCTTCTGGGTTGTTGCGCTGTGTAGTCTGGTCGATGTTTACCAACGTTTCTGAGGTCATACTGCCTCCGTCATCAGAGTATGAAGATTTCCGTCTTCTGGGTTGTTGCGCTGTGTAGTCTGGTCGATGTTTACCAACGTTTCTGAGGTCATACTGCCTCCGTCATCAGGGCGATGAATGACCTCTGAAACGTTGGTTAACATCGACCAGACTACACAGCGCAACAGCCCAGAAGACAGAAATCTTCATGCTCACCGCTGTGAAAACCTCAAATCTCATTGCTATGAGTCGTTTGTATACATATAAGATGTAAGACGTTCATGTACGGCTCACATCTCAATCCTAGGGCGTATTTATACCCTGAAGATGGTGGTGATATATTCCTCCGAAACGTTGGTAATCGCCTACAAAACTACACGGAGTCACAACTTAGCGTACGAAAAACATGCAAGACTGTTGCAGAAATCAGAATGTAGAAAGTTACAAACTATTCTGCTTTGTATTTATGCTTAAATGCAAACCATGTCGAAAATGTAGCAGGTGAAGGCTGTGGATTTTAATTGCATCAATATTTATATCCTGTAGCAATATTTTGTAGTATGAACGGTTTTTGAAAAAAAAAGGATAAATTCAGATTCATGTAAAAGGGAATTTACTGTTCCAGTCAAAAGACAACGAACCAAAATTAAATTCCCCTGACAACTTTTAGTTTGACCCCTCAGTGCTCAATTCCATCAAAATTCGTAACGCAGACATTTTATTCACTTTATTGGGGCGGAAGAGACTTATCTAATTTGCCTTTCTCTTCGTGAAAATAATACATAATGAACGGGAATATAATCCAATTTCTGAAACAGAACTTCTAATAAATCCAATATCAAATACGGGGCGAAGCACCTAAACTGCAGATTACTGATGGAGGTAAGCGAACTCTCCGAAACGTCGACAAACCGGCCTACTACACGGTGTCATCGCCCAAAAATAGAGACAAAAATGCAACTCACATCATTTTTAAACATTAATGCACAAACTAGAGAGTTGTCCATTCGTGTTACTCGATGGCATCACTGAAAGAAATTACCTCCAGGTTTGATTTCAATTATAACAAATTAATGGCTACATAGATGCCATGTGCAGGTAGGCGTTACGATGTGTGCAGTTTGCTGCAAATACCTGTTGATGTGAAGAACACGCATAAGTAATGAGTAAGTGGGAATTTGCCTCGTAACTTCCTCACGCTTGAAATTTAATATGGAAAGGTTCTTTTTTGTAGTTTCCTTTTTCCGTGGATTGTAGACGCTGCATAATAATTCAGAGTACATCACATTAGTAGTAGCGCTATTACAAAATCTTCAGGGAATATGAAATGCCCAGTGTGACAGCAGAACACTCGCGTGTATCAGCGGCGTTCATAACAGAAATCATAAACGACTGCAAACGAAAAGTTGAAAATAGTTTTACAAGGATATCGAGCTGGCAGTGGTTATTCAATGACTTTTTTACACCTTACTAGTGGTTAGAACGCTGTCCTTGTAAGCCTGGGGTCTCGGGTTCGATTCCCGGCGGTGCCCGAATTTATAACTTGTGTTGGGCAAGGCCGTGGTCTAGGCAACACGGAGTTTTCCTCCGTGGCATCCCAACAATTACTCCATTCACACACAGAAGAAGGCAATGGCAAACCACTTCTGGATATACCATACACGAGGACCAACTTATCGTAAATGGTAAATGGATAACGTCTTGGTATCTTCGTGTTTATAGATGGTTCCCTGAACAAGATTTCAGCCCGGTGTTTTACAAACATAAACATCTATTACAGTTGCTTAAACTCGCTTGGTATAAAGACAGAATAATATTAAAATTATATTATAGAAAGAACTAACTTTATCGGAGCAGAGTCTGCCTTTAGAAGCTGACAGTCGCTCAGCTAATCAATAAATCCTGTACCTTTTACGAAATTCGAATATTTATTACCGTGTGCACAAGAGCCCACCACTGATTAATCAAGTTAACACCCCCCCACACTATTTCTTTAAGATCCACTTTAATATTATACTACCATCTATACATAGGTCTTCAATGTGGTATATCTTCCTTACGTGCTCTAACAATATTCTGAGTATTCGAATATGTAGACCAGACAGAATTGCTTCAGGGTCGTGACGAATGACAACTTTTGTGGTCGCGATACTGAACTTCCGGGTCTGTAATGCCAGAGTCGTACTCCAAGAGACCCTAAGAGGTAGTTTCGTGGTTCTAGCGTGAAGACCTGGAATTACACGCGCCTCGTGGATGCAACGAGATCAAAAGAAGGAACACTAAAACGACGTTTTTCATGACGTGACATTGCGGTTAATGGAATAAATATGGAGCGTGGGGACGAGACAGTCCTCAGAAATCTGACTAAAGCGTGTCTCGCATTTGGAAGGCGGCTGTAACAGTTAACTGGAACAAAGTGACAGCCCAGGAAGTTTGCATGGTATTTTGAACCCAGTGTTTGATTATGAGAAATTAATGGCGTATTATGCTTGGGAGCTTTTGTTAAAGTTTTTGCCTCATTCGCAGCATTTCTGTCTTAAGTAGCGTAAGGATAGGACCCTGGCGTAGCTGTTGTTACACGTGAAATTCAAATCTACTACAAGTACTGTATTTGCATATGCTTTGTTCAAGGAAATGCGAGCCATCATGCTTTATTTCCCCATTCTTGAAGCGTGTATCTGTTTAGGTATTCGTATAGTTACGTTGATATT
Source organism: Zootermopsis nevadensis (assembly GCF_000696155.1). The sequence continues at coordinate 254,944 of NW_019060394.1, read as the reverse complement.
TGCCTCACAGTAAACAAAGGAACTGCTTATCTGATGACTTTGTAAAACAGAGTCCGTTCACAGCCCAGGTTCTTCCGTCTTTCTTCAAAGTAACATTTCAGGGATTTGGATAGTAATTTCCGGAGCCCACTGACAATGTTTCTGAGCTAAAGACACAAAGCAGAGTCCTCTTTGAGATCCCGATAATTATTACTAACCATTAATTATTTAATTAATTAACTGCGTGATTCAGGGGGTTGCTTTAAAAGGTGACAGTAGTTTCTCAGCTGGTCAATAAATATTAATTAACTGCGTGATTCAGGGGGTTCCTTTAAAAGGTGACAGTAGTTTCTGGTCCATGTTGATGTTCTTGTGGGCTGTGATGCCTTATGGATTGGTATGCAGATACCAAGGTTCTGGAGGAAGACACTGTCTCCATCTTCAGGGCTGATCTTCACGACACGTGTCAAACAAAATGCCTGTGCGTACTCTGTTAGCCACAAAACCGCTTAGGGACTAAATAATTTGCTATAAAACTCAGGGAACAGTCTTTCGGTAATTCTTCTCGCCATTAAAGAGCGCATTCCTCAACATATCACGCACAGTAAAGTTGTTATGTTGTAGAAAATGTTCGTCCTTTCAACATAGAAAGTAAAGGACGGGCTGCACACAAAACTTCTTCAGTTACCATTTATTCATCGTATACCTGAGTATCGAAGACTTGCTCCTACATTTAGCTGTGAAATATATTTAGGTCCATTCTTGTCTTGCGTTTACCTTCTTCTTGTTTGTGGTCTGCAGAAATTACGTATCGTCAGAGAGACTTGTCCCTGGAATGTTCGTGGAGGAATGCCAGAAGAAGTTCGTGCCCGATAATCAGAGACAGGTTGCGAAAAGAAATGAGGAAATCTGCACAAGTGCCTCTGGTCACCATTGCATTTAAAAAGTTGTGTGTTCTTCTTTAAGTCCTGATTTGAATATCGCTTTATATTTGTATAAGGAGGACCGAGAAACAGACGTATGTTTATTTGATTTCATTTTTTATATATCGACATATACGACTTTTAGACAAGCAAGAATGACGCAGACAGTTGGGTTTTTGCTAGCTGTCATAATTTCTAAAAAAGGGTCGAAGGGTTTCCTAATATAATTTCCCAGGGTCGAGGACAAATTCATAACGGGAAATTTCTGCTGTCACGCACGTGTAGAACTGACGAAAAAGTTCAACGACTGGCTGTGCACTGTTACGTGCTTCCTAAAACACGTGGAAACGTGAACAGTTTGTGGGATATTCATTAAACTTGATAGAAAAGAACAACATACCGCTAGAGGTATGCCCTGGCATCAATAACAGCAAAGTGAAATTTAGTGAACTAATAAATCTGCGAAAAATATTCAATTTTCGTTGAATCGTTGTTTAAAAGGGTAAATCAGCAGAGTGGCGTGTTTCTTTGCTGTGTCATTATCATGTCTGTGTAGGGCCGGGGTGAGCTGGAACATGAAAGGGAGATCGCCCTGATGATGGAGGCAGTAAGCACCTCTAAAACGACGGTACATTTCTACCAGAAGATATGATACAATGATCGTATGACACTGTCAGGTTAGGACGGCGGAATTTGATTGATCATGCTCATTATAATAAACTGTAGAACCGAGGTACTGAGGGTCTGATGTTATCGTCAGTCTGAGTCTATTAATCAGATGGATTAATGACCCTTGTTACGATGACGCAATGGTCGGCTGCTGACCAAGTACTTTTGGGCGGTGACTAGTCACATGGTTTAATAGGATGTAGATTTTTCTGTTTCTTAATGATGCATTTACACCCATACGCTGCCTGCTTTGATCAATTACAAGAACGGCAGATAGGATTACTTATTTTGTTTATTTTATCGCATGTGGTATAAAACATCTATCAGGGTGGTTCCGAAGACAGCGTGGAAGTTTCGTAACGGAGAACACTGTTTAAAGGATCGAAAATTATAACATTAAGATACGTCTTAGAAATAAAGGTTGTGAAAATGGGAGGTTGAGAATTTCTTTGCCAACTACGCAAATTACAAGCATTTCAGGAAAGAAGGGCTCTGATACATGGAGTTAGCTTTCCATCATTCAAGACTCCATTAATTGTGATATTGAAGCCAATAAGTGTAGGTGAGATTTAGATTCTCACGGCGACGAGTAAGAAAATGGCTGTCTTCTGTGACGTTGCGCCGTGTAGTGTGGTAGATATTGACCGACGTTTCGGAGGAGCTTACTGCCTCCATCATCAGGGTGCACATCCCATAAGACAACCATCTTCATATTCGAAGATTTCCGTCTTCTGGGTTGTTGCGCTGTGTAGTCTGGTAGATGTTTACCAACGTTTTAGAGGTCATACTGCCTCCGTTATCAGGGTGATGAATATCACCCTGATGACGGAGGCAGTATGACCTCTGAAACGTTGGTTAACATCAACCAGACTAGACAGCGCAACAACCCAGAAGACCGAAATCTTCATACTCTGATGACGGAGGCAGTACGACCTCTGAAACGTTGGTAACCATCGACCAGACTACACAGCGGAACAACCCAGAAGACGGAAATCTTCATACTCACCGCTGTGAGAACCTCAAGTCTTACATCTTCATATTCGTCACATTGAGAACCTGAAGTCTTATCCTTAGCGCCATTATCCTGGTGTTTTGTCGTGGAGTAAGGCGTTATTCATCACAGAATCGTCTCTCGTCCCTTCTTAGTATTGTGGAAACGTATTTCACCCGATGAATCACACAACGGTATACGGTGTAGTTACTCGGCATGCCACCTGAATGCTGACAGCACTGAATAGCTCGTATTTATTTTAATTGAAAGCTACTGCCACGTATTAACAAGTCATGTCTCACCGGAGTTGACAGTTATGCATTGGCAGAGACATGCTTCATACCTTTATCGAAATCACTCATACGAAACCCAAATTTCTCTTAATATTTTTTTAACATTGAAGTTTTCGATGGCATAAAGAGGTGTTCATAGTTTACTCATTGGGATGAAAGTAATAAATGTTGCTTTAATAACAGTATTTTTAAACATGTCTCTGTATTTTGAATTTGTAAATTAAAAGTTTTAGTTGCGTATTAAAATAAGTAATTTTAAAGTTAAATTGTATTACTGGAAGCTACTTGGCATGAAACGACAAACGGCTGTGTTGTCGTCAGCCTCGGGTTGTCGACTAGCTCCTATGCGATGAAATGGAAGTACATAACTTTCCCATACAATTTCAATCAATTATGTTATTCCAAGTGTTTGTTTTTCTTGTGATGCGTACTTCATAGCTAGTTAAAACACGTTCAAAAGCCAGTCGTTCTTTACTTCCAGGCATCTAATCTATATTATTTGAAGTGTAATCCACCACCGTCAAAACCCTTCAGAATTGAACCAAAGCAACGTCTTCGATTTTACTGACCTAACAGCACTTTGATATTGAGAAGATTTTCTATACAAACTGGAAGTTTTGTTTGTTCTGTCTGACGACAGGTCCATATGAACAGGCTCCTTCCATCCTTTTCTCGGACTGGGACCTTTCATATACGTTCTTGGCAGATGATCCAGAAGTGGTTTGCCATTGCCTTCTTCTGTGTGTGAATGGAGTAATTGTTGGGATGCCACGGAGAAACCGGGGAAGCCCCCGGAGGAAAACTCCGTGTTGCCTAGACCACGGCCTTGCCCAACACAAGTTATAAATTCGGGCACCGCCGGAAATCGAACCCGAGACCCCAGGATTACAAGGCCAGCGTTCTAACCGCTTGACCACCGTGGCTTCATCTAGTCTATACTAATGATAATGAACTGAGAAAAATCACAGAGAAATAACAAAGGTATGTTTGCTGTTATCAATGAGGTTAGCACGTAAACGCAGAGAGAACTGACGATCATGGTTGGAGGTTGCGGAGTGGATTAATCTGGCGCAGGGACCCGTGGCGAGCTGCTATAAACCTTCTGGTTCCATAAATGGCGTTTAACTTGATTGGCTGAGCGACCATTTACTTCTGTAGAAGCAATCTGCTCCATGCAGTTAGCTGCTGTTTTGTTCCAGGGAGCAAATTTAATGTCGTGTCCGTGGATTATAATTTTGTTTCCAACCGTGGCAACAGAATTTGTAACACACCAGCGTCAGTCGTTTGAAGCAACACATAGACAACCCTGATGTTAATAAATGATTTTCGGGGCGGGTCTTCTGTTTTTACAAGCCGCATTTCGTGTTACACATTCCTATTACAGCGCCGAGGATTTAAGTGCGTCTTCGTATTCAAATGTAAACCTTTCGAGTATCCTAGCGACAGCTTTTAAGTTTTTACAACCCAAGGAAATTACCGTACGACTTCTTCTTCTTCTTTCTTTTAGTAGAAAGAAACAGAATTTTATGTCTTCGTGAAAAACTCGTCCAAGGCGCTGTGGCTTACAGTTTTGTTACCTGGTGGTGTGAATGTATTATACATATTGGAAGAAAGGAATCCGAGTAGAATATACGCGATAACATTTCCAATCCAACCACGAATTTCCTTATGTTCTGCATCAGATCCAGCAACCGTTTAACCAAGTACCTGTCAGGTACTCGTCCTTCTTGTTATGACTGTGCCAGGCATATACTAGAACAGTGGTATTCAACCTGGGGTACGCGAAGACATCTTAGGGGGTACGTGAAATTTAAATATATATATATTATTTTATGAAAAACACTGAATAATCGGTAATGTAATTTATTTAATTTATTTTAAATGTATATTATACACTATGTATAACTTGAATTATATGCCAACAACTTTTGGGGGAACAAAGTTGAAGAGAAATTATGTCTGGGGGTACGCGAACAAAAAAGTTTGAATACCACTGTACTAGAAGACCCGAGAGAGAATTTTGCTTGACACGTGCTTTCCTTAAAGCTCTTTAAAATGCATTGACGCTAGACGTTTTTCCAATTCAATTACCGGTTCCCGTTTTTATCGACAATGAGGTCTCGTTCTGTATCTCTCTGCGTGACAGATATTACTCACTCATAGCCAGTCCTGTCTCTGACAAAGGAAGCAAGCCTCAGTGTCCCATGTCGAATCAACACATCCTCTCTTAACACCATTCAGGAGTTGTCCTGCTGATTTGTGACATGTTTCACTGCCTCTCGACAATGATGAAGCTTTGCATTGTCCCCACTGACAATACCATCTTTCTCCATCCATGCAGAACGAAGGAGCAGTTTTTAATCTTACTGCCATGTAATGGGATATCGAGCTTTGACGTGTACATGAGTAAATTCTCGCCTCGTTTTGTTCTGCTGTATGAAACACCTGGCTGTTATACAAGGTGAAGATGTTGCTACAATTTATGGATTCTTGACGACACCATATTCTTATCACATAGTTAACTTTTCAAAAAAATTCCATTCAGTGAAAAATAGAAAAATTTAGTCAGCACATGGAACACAGTTCTTCATGAGAAACTGATAGTCATTAAATTACCCTCTACCCTTTTATGGAAAACGAAAAGTTCTTTAACGTGTTCGCAAAAATCCGTCACTAATCTCTGTTCTGAGCCACTTCAACCTAGTCCACACTCTCACTTATATTTCCTTAAGGTACATCAAACTAATAATATCCTCTTATCTATACCCAGTTCTCTTAAATTCTCCGACCAAAATTCTGTATGCATTTCCTATCTTACAGTATGATTTAGATTTCACGTACCCCCTAAGATGTCTTCGCGTACCCCCAGATATAATTTCTCTTCAACTTTGTACCCCCAAAGTTGTTGGTGTATAATTCAAGTTATACATAGTATATAATCTACATCTAAAATAAATTAAATAAATTACATCCAAAATATGTATTAAATCTGGCCCTGATTATTCAGTTCTTATCATAAAATAATATATTTTTTTAAATTTCACGTACCCCCTAAGATGTCGTCACGTACCCCCGAGGGTACCCCAGGTTGAATACCACTGATTTAGGCCACACAGTGCTGTTTCTTCGCAAATACGCTTTAGTGCAGTTATTTACAAAAAGGTATCACCATGTGACGACAGTGTCCGGATGATGAGCCAAGCGGTGGGAACGTGGTTTGTTATAAAAGATCCTATGAGCGAAGTTTCGTGAAACGAGGACTGACTACAGAGTTCTCTATCGGATAACGATTTGCGAACTGGCCAGTGTCCATGGAGGACCTTCGTATCAGCTGCGTTAACTTTTCGGGTTCTGCTTAGAGGGAGTTTGTTAGTTACAGGAACTGAAAGTTATAGCGACAGCCCCAGCGTGGGGGATGCGAAAAGGCGTGTGGGGAAACAGGTGATGCTCTGTTATTCATAAAATGAAACGAAGCGAATTCAAAGATAAGGCAACCAACTCCCTGCATGCATTTGTTCTCCCATTGTCTGCAAATGAATCTGTCAGTTTACACCAAAAGACAGGAATTCAGAATTAAACGAGAGCGCAAAATACGATAGCGATTCTTGAAGATGCTAAGGCAATTGACGCCGACAGTAATAAGTTGAGTATTTTTGGGTACAAATTTATTTTTTTATAAAAAATCTTTCTATTTTTAGGAAACCTATAAAGTTAAATTTTATCTTCTGTGAAGTATAGGCCTTAAGTCAAAGTCCCTGGCGTTTAACTAAGTACCAAATTATGAAAACGTATGGGGAACTGGAGGTATAGCTGAACATATTCTCAACCTTGGGACTAGAAAGAGGTGAGTAGTTAGCATCATGCCCCCGAGAAGAGCAGGCCAGTGCGAACCAAAATTAAGTTCCTACCAGTATCAAAATGTGTTGAAATTGGTTCAGTAGTTTTGAATATTAAGTATGCATGAATTCACTTTAGAGTGTGTGTTTCATTTATTTATTTAATTGTTAATAAACAATGCATGAGAAGTGTTACTGTGTTCCCACACTAAGCATAGACAGGGCTGTTTTAGGACGGGACGCGGGTTGTAAGCCTCTGTGACACACGATTCTTATTTGTACGCCCCTGCTGTGCAGGAATTTGTGAAGAAACAGCAGTGATCTCCGAAGTTGTATCAGCGTACACACACACACACGTAATGGAACTGGCGATGCTTTGCAAAAGCGATCGGCCGCTTGAGAGAGAAAGCTGGCCTGTCTGTCAGCACAGCGGGAATGTGAGGGTGGGACCGACTCTTGGGGCATGGGCGCGTCTGGGAACAGACTGGACCACTCGTCCAGCCTCTTGTTAGACTGCCCGTCATTCACAATGCCTCGTGGAACTCCATGGTGCATAGTCATTCTTCAGAAGCTGACGACGTTCAGCTAGCCAACACCGCGTCACGAAAGTCCGCCAGTGGTCCGTATCCAGGTGCCACTCCCAAACCTTATTTCGCAAAGGTTCAGTTTAATATCATCCTCCATCTACGCCTAGGTCTTCCGAGTGGCCTCTTCCATTCAGGCTTTCCAACCAAAAGTTTGTATACATTTCTTTATCTCCCTACGAATGCTACATGCCCCGCCCATCTCATGCTCCCTAATGATTTCTGGCTAAGAGCACAAACTATGGAATTCTCAATCATGCAGGTTTCTCCAGCCTCAGGCCACTTCCTTCCTTCTGGGACCAAATATTACCCAATTGAACCCTGTTACTGTCTTCCTAAGACCCACTCTAATTTTATCTTCCCATCTTCTTCTTGTTCTTCCAAGTGGTTATTTTCCAGCAACTGTATCTATTGTGTAAGCCTACTTCTCACGTGGACCTACGTACTAAGTTCCACTATCCTAAGGACGTAAGGACGAAGTCCGTCCTTCTTTAACACGCTAAACTATCTACTTACTTCGTTTCGTGTTGCTCTGTCAAAAGCGAAATTCTGTATATAATTTATGCATAGAAATAACGGAGCGTGATCAATCTGATAACGAATCACAACAGAATTAGCCTCGATCCTATCGAATAATTCACAGTTCACCTTTCGTTCGCCATCAGATCTGTCAGCGTATAACAATACCTGCTGGGCTTTCGGGTGAGAGAAACACCTGTTGCAGCCAGAACTCGAAGTAATGATCCTACGAGTGCAAAATGATGGCAAAGGCGGGTCTTCTCAGTATCGTACCCTGATCTTACACACGTGGTTTGCTGAGCGTTTGCTGTGGGTCCTTAAGGGCGTTCCGTGCAGTTAGTCTTCCGTGTTTCTAGAATGTTAGCAAAGTAGGACGAATTGAAAGGTGTAATGTGAAAATGTTTTCGTACTATAATAATGAGATTTCACGCTTCATTAGTTGAAGTGCGCGTTAACTGCCCGGATTTTTATTAAAATATAAGGCAGTGAAATAACGAAATTCCTAATTTATTCTGATTTATTTAAGATGGCTCTCTCTGGGACGTAGCACCGTGATGGATCTTCTCTGGAAGGTCGGACAGTTTGGGATTTGAGGTTTTCATGGCGGTGAGTCTGAAGATATCCGTCTTCTGGGTTATTGCGCTGTGTAGTCTGGTCGATGTTTACCGACGTTTCAGAGGTCATACTGCCTCAGGCATCAGAGTCTGAAGATTTCTGTCTTCTGGGTTGTTGCGCT
>NW_019060394.1:200975-217946 GCF_000696155.1 Zootermopsis nevadensis | reverse complement strand
CTGCAGAGGCTGCGTCAGGACATGGACAACAAGCGCCTCATCATCAAGAACCTCAAGATGGCGCTCGAGAGGCTCGACATCACCGAGTGAGTAGCTAGCTGCAATCCCACGAGGTTCCAACTGTCGCCGGTTCTCTTGGGCTCTGCGGAGGCGCGAGACCCCTTTTGGCAACTCAGTATTCCCGCGGAACCTGAAAGAAAGGTTTAAAACTCGTTTTGCAATTATAACTAATTATAACTAATAGGAGATGACTGTATTCTGGGTTGTTCCGCCGTGTAGTCTGATAGAAATTGACCGACGTTACATTAAAGTGACGCTCCACCCCGCATGCCATGCCATTTGCAGATAAAGGTGGGGACCTACGTATTTCGTCCCAGTCCTAGAAGAAGCCATTTACGCAGATCTTCTTCAAAAGATGGGGCGGAGTCCCACAAAGAAGGTGGGACGACACATTCCAAAGCATATAGAGATACGATAAATATTTAATTAAGTTGTCATGTACATAATTACAGAAAACACGCATTCCTCAGCCTGAATAATGCTCTCTCTCTCTGTCTTGTACTATTCTCTTATTTTCTGGTTGTCGTTGAATTTCGGCAGCGTAGGAAATTTAATGAAACATCATCATAGAAACATCGACTGTTAATGTAGTCTATAGTTTGTTACAAAGCAAAAATATCCTCTGTAAAACAAGAAACATGGCGACGTTTTAAGATTTTTGTCGAGTTTGTGCCATGTGGAGAATATCACTGGTGTATTTTTTTTAAACCACGACGTTTTAGACGTTGGTTCTTCTTCCGACTTCTGGTGACATGACAAAACTCTACTCTATTGGGTCATCTGGTCCATTCAGCCTCACCCCGGACGCAACTTCCGAAACGACGTGGTTTAAAAACTGGCCCTACAATAAATGCAAGGTTAGAGTTTGCCAGCAGAAACGGAACCACGGCCCCAGTAGCTCCCTTGTGCTGGCCGAGGCCCACCACAAAACGCGTTCTCGTTGTTTATGAGCGTAACTCACACCTGACAATGTGCGTGTCTCAGCAACATCGACGTGCGGATTCAGCAGGCGGAACTCGAGTACCAGCTGGGTCGAGAGGAACTTAACCTCCTCACGCTGCTGGAGGAAAGCCGAAACCTGCAGCTCTGCCTGGAAGACGCCGACCAAAACCGCAACAAGAACGACGCCTCTACCATCTACAGGTCGGATTTCTGTCAAGGACAGAATTTAACCCCATTACACTGTTCTATTATTGTACTGACTCACTGGGTTGTCACATTTGAACATGTTTCGACCGTCATTAGGTCATGTTCAGGATCATCGAAACATATAACGGCAATCAGCATTGGCAGAAGCTGTGTATGAAGGGGCGATTAAATAAAAACTACACCTGCACGATGCAACGAATAGGATACTACGACAGAGACGTAATTTTGAAAGATTTTGTATCATGTGAAATGTCACTTTGCTTTGTTTGGGATGAAAAGATGATAGCGAAAGTTATTCTGTACAACAGAAGGGACGTAAGGCTTGACCGCGGGATACACACCATAGTGCGGGACTGGATTGAGTGATAATATTAAAGTTGGAATGAAGAATAAAAATACGATAAAACCTTCTCGGGCGACCAGCCGCGTCACTCGAACGGCATCACTCCCTGATGACAGAGACAGAAAGCATCTCCGAAGTTCCGGATTTTTGCTCCGAATTGACGTGGATGGTCGCCCGAGATTTTATCACATTTAGTCGCCGCCGCGAAAGCTTCGAGTCATGAAAGTGAAATAAGTTCAACTGACACTGCCTCGGGACTCGAGAGGGGGTTCTGTTATTTATCGTAGTGAAACCGCAGTGCAAAGTTCCAACTAACAGAGTCTCTTTCCGTTCCAGCTGTGTGAGTGGTTCTAACCACGTGACCCTGCACGCCTTGGAACTGAACTACGACCCCAAGAGTCCGAGATTCGGTGCTGGACCTTCGGAAGACGCGCCCGGACTTTACGTAGAGTGGGCTACAGAGGATTCGGGCATGGTCAAGGGGGACAGGTACTGTTTACAAGCGACGAGTTAAAGGTGAAGGTCAAGCCATTGATTGATCAGCTCCAAGTTCTGGCCTCTTTACTCCCAGTTTCTAATTTAAATGGCGGCTGCAAGGTCCCAGAATTGTTCTGGACGTGAAGGCGAAGAGAATTCCCTGTCCTCACCGGGAATCGAACTTCGTTTGTACAACCCGTTGCCAGCCAGAATACTGGCCGAGCTGTGGTTTCTGCAGTGGCAAACAAGAAACGTCGATATTCTGTATTTACAGAAGACGTACCATGGCGTAATGAAAATTAACATTTTCTTAATGACGAGAATAGTAATTAACACGTGTTAGGCATTATGACCATTCTAATAGCGAGCCGAGGATGTATTTTGTGTGCAGGATATATTGAAAAGTAGACTTGATATGCGTTCTTTACAAGAAACGCATAAAATTAACGAGTGTTAGCGAGAACGTGTCTGTCCATCTGCATGCTTCATTTCCAAAACTCAGTTGAGAACATCCAGCTTCCGGGCCGAAAATAAAACACGGGGCATGTCAAAACATGTCACTTTTGTAATTTTCCATAACCCCACCCCACGAAGCTTTCCAGCCCTAAACAGCTGCTTCTTTGTAAATCTGTCAATGGTGTTGGAACCTCGCCCTGTCGAGGAGCTCCTGAGGACAACAAAGACTGCAACAGCGCGCTTGGTGTGCGATTTGCGAGAAACACCGGAATTACGCCACGATGATCCCTGTACCGTCCAGCGATACTGTCAGGTTTCCACGTCACTTCCGCCGAGTAGCTAGTATGAATTCGTTTCGCACCGTGTCCATCTCAAAGCTCCACAACACACGCAGGCGCACAAAGAAGCGGAAACAGCAGTGACTAATGCACAGTTTCTGCATCACATAATTCCACGAAAGTCTCCAACTTTAATTCCACGCAGCAGAGATCTTGAGAAACCAATATTACCCGCAGCTGGTCAAGATATTCCCCTGCTATTATGGAACCCAAGGGTTTACTGCGATGCTCACAACAAACTGCCACCTGAATCCAATCCACACCCTCCGACCATATATCCCAAAGAACCATTTTCCAGGGTACAGGACAAAATCATCATATAAACAAAGCTAACATCTGATCAACAAGTGGATGTGTTTGGTCAGTCAACACCGACAAACCCCAATTCTTTTATCCACATCGAATGTTAATCTTCAGACAAGAATATCAAATAAATTATTGTACTAAATTAATAAGGGCGATATTCACAGGGCCTCTTGCACATTATCCAGACACGAAGTTGCTGACAGTTCATATCTAAAAGATTGTGTATTACTCACAATTTAAAAAATTACATAAATATAATGTATCAAAATTCAATACTGCATCTTACACAACACACAATGTTATGATGGCTCCTCCAAAATTTAAAAGCTTCTTTCAATTCCTGAAGATAAGATGAATCACGTGGCCACTGCCCCTCAATACATCCTTTCCACATTTCCATTTCTAATGCTTAAAGCATTATAGACATTACTACCATAAATTTATGGATGTTCCCCTTCTTATTATAACAAGTCTTCCAAAATGTAACTGAATGTCATCGTATTTTTACTTCATGATTAAGCTAGAGCGTATTAATATGTTCAGGTTGCTCGAGGTGAATGGAAAGCTGGTACTGACAAAGACTAAGGAGGACATGTTGCGCCTTCTGGCTGTGACCCCAGATCCCGCCCTGCTGGTCGTGATGCGAATGCGTCCATCGAATTCAGCATCCCTTCTGCCCACAACGGCCATCATCCACCAACACGACCATTCACGGGAACTTCTGTTGCTCCGTGAAGAGCTGGGTACTCTGAGAGGGCGCGCAGAAGATGCAGAGCGTGTCAAGGACAGCTTCAGGAGTGACAACCTCCGTCTGACACACAGGATCTCCTACTTAGAAGAACAAGTTGCAGAACTCTTGCAGAGAACAACAGAAGAAGAAATTATGTCACATGCTGTAACAGAAAGTTCCGTTACCTCATCACCTTCAGCGTTATCAAACGGATCTCTGAAGGGAGCCGGCTCAACAAATACACCTGCGAAAGCTTCCACAGGCAAACCTGACGTTCAGGTATTCCAGAAGGGACCACAGGTGACAGCACTGGTCGCAAATCTGCCCGGACTCGATGTGGGAAGCAGCAGTCCTGCAGAGTCCCGACACAGTCTGCCCACACTGAGACCCAAACCAAACGCTCCAAATACATCTCCAGGTGCAACCACCCATCATTACACCATCACAAAGAACCAAGATGTGTGCAGTACAAAGTCCCTTGATTTTGGATCAGACTGTTCATCTTCTAGAGGGATGAACCATCATCGCCGACACGAGAGACACTCGCACCACCGCCACCATCATCACCATTTGCAGAATGCATGCAGTACCAACTCACTTGATACGAAGAAATCTGATGGTTCTACTACACTCCAGCCGAATACCAAACATCATTCTCATCACAGAGTCTATGAAGCAACGAGGATCGCCAAACCTGGTGAACGGTGCGGATATGATTATAATTCAGAGACTTCTTCTGGCATTGATCATTCAAAACATTACCACAGAAGACACTCAGAAGGACACTACCAGCAATCTGAATCACATCAGTTACTTCTGGACATGAAATCAAAATTAGATCGCACTTCTGACTCACCCTCAGGAATCCAGCACGTTCATAAATTACATGATGTTCGAAGTGTAAAATCTCTGGATTTTGATTCCGAGACATTATCAACAAATCAGCACCACACTCACGAAAGGAACAATCAGCAATCAAATCCTCACTCTCAAAACAACCATGACACTCAGAGCACAAGATCTCTGGATTACGGTTCCGAGCCAACAAGCCATACGACTCTTCGCAATTACAGGAAACATCACAACTACCACAATGGAAATAGCAGCTGTACTGAGAGCAAGCCCCAAAGACCCACACCACCAAAGAAACCTCTACGATTATCTCTACACAGGGCAACAAGCTTGCAGTCTGTCAGTGCCGCCCCACAGACACCTCCGGCACAACCGGACTACAAGAAACCAACAAAACGAAATCACAAAGGTGAAGCCCCACTTGCACCTTCTGTGGTCCAGATGAACAAGGAACCTCCTCAGCCCCCACCACGGACACCGTCCCGGGCAGAATCGTGTCAGTCGGCCCTGAGGTGGCCCTCGCCTGGCACTGTCCTGCATCAGGCTGTCACGCTTAAGACAGCACGCGGTAGCACACGGCTCTTAGGAGGAAACGCAGAAGAGAAGTGGTGCTAGTTCTAAGAGGGACTTAAGATCCTCATCGCCATGAAGAATGTAAAGCGGTGTCTGCTGTATGAGATTTCTGTTCGCAAGAAATAGACCTCAAGACCATTTATGCATGCAAAATAGCAAGTAACTTGGATGATTTGTCTAATTCGTTCTGCTCTTCCAAATAGACCTCAAGACCATTTATGCATGAAAAATAGCAAGTAACTTGGATGAATTGTCTAATTCGTTCCGCTCTTCTTTGGTTTGATGACAATAACCGAGAATCTTCGGAGCCGGTTGTGTGAAATGTGGGGATTTATAAATATGTTGGTACATTTTGTGGATTAGGAAGGTGAACATGAGAACATTTGAAATTATGTTCGCAAAATTTCTGCTAGTGGAGTATCACTGCAAGGAAATGCATGACCTCGTGTGCACTGATGTTCTGAAGTTGCATGCTGCAGCTGTGTACACAAATCTCAAGGTCATGTCCAAACTAGTAGCGAAATGCATAATTATATGAATTTCAACACTGGACTCTTTAAAGAATTGCAAGACTTTAAAGGAGAATTAAATGTCAAATTTTACTTTAAATAAAAGCAAGCTGTTTGTTACAGTAAACATGGTTCCATGCAATGACAGCAGCAGATCAGATTACTAATCACAAATAACTAGTTGTTGTCCTTCATCAACACATATAAAAACAGGCTTTCATTATTGCCTTTGCTCATAGAAGTTATTAACTTCAAAATGGATTGATAGTCGACTAGACATCATTTGTTACAAGCACCTGTAAACATGTCAAATAAAAAAACAGAATTCAAAAATTATGAAACCTGTGTTACAGTGGCAGTTGTTCTGGTCTGGACAGTATTGTGCCACCAGAATACTAAAACCAGAATATAAAAGAAGTGTTTAAATATATAACACAATGGCGGCATAATAATAAGTAACATTATTGAAATACATAGCATTGTGGTGCGATTTTTGGGGGGTAATTTAATAATATTACATTTCTGCAAGACCTGACCAATAATTGTAATTTATTACTATAATAAATGTTGAGTATAAGAGGCGTGATTTTACATTTCATAATATATCTACACATGAATGAAATTCTTGATTTGCTAAGTTGCATGTCCTGCAGTAATTATTACGAGATTGTTGAAAACTGCCTCCTGAAATGTGATGTATTTTTGACGTAATTACGTCTATATGTAAGGGTCATTCTGCAAAAAAGCATAACAAAGATGTGTAAGATCCATATCAACAATGTGTAAATATGGACCGACAACAATGGCCAGCTTTTATATGAACTCCTGCGTGCATTGTTGTTACCTAAGCAACTAATTGTCATCTGTTGACTCGGCATTGTTGTGTTATATTACTGTCGTCAACAATCCGCTTTCGTTATTGTGGAAAGAGCTGAGCTGTGAATCACCTGTAGAAGAAATGCGTCGTAGAGTAGATAATTTTGTGCTGGTAAAAACGTTTTAGAATATCACAAATACTTATCTTATATAAGAATTGTTACATTACATTACATTACAGAGACGTATTTACGTCAGATTTTCCGGAACCGTGGTTCCACTGTCAACTTTTTGTATGGATAGCAAAAGAAGAACTGGATTAGTGCAAAGAACAGAGCATTACCAGCAACCTGCCAACAAATATTTTATTATATTGAGAAAATTCATTTCCATCCTCTGTTGTTTTATGAAGTCCAATATCCTTAACAAAACCCAACATCAAAGATTAAACTTACCATGACTAATACATTCCTATATTATATATATAATACTAATAATTACACTACAATTGTTGGACATTATCCCTTGCCAGAAGTAGATATAATTTACATGTTTTGTAATCTGGCTTTTTATCGCATTCCATTTGAAGGCTTCCTAGACTGACAGACCAATGGGCACACTTGCAAATTCCTGGAGCATTTATTCAGAATTTATTTATTCCAATTCCTGCAGTCTACACACACATATTAATGAAAAATATATAAATGAGCAACAACAAAAAATTGTGAGATTTCCAGTAACTACAATAGCATGGAAAACCTCATAGTCTTATGGAATGTTGCATTTTACCAGTATTTCATTGTAACTTATTGCTTGTTTCATCCGTCCTCGTCTTCACCGCCGGAAAACAAATGACTAATGAAACAAACAGTATCATGCCATCTATGAAATTATCACTACAACCAATACAAACTTCTACCATCTATCGACATTTCCTTAAACCCTTTAGATGGCAGCATGCCCTGTATTATTTTCTTCGACACTACACGGCCTATTACGGACACAAGGCATTGTATGATGTTCATTTAGATTATGTGAACTGCACAACCTGACCACACCTAAACGACTAGAACGAGCAGCATACAGCAAGCAATATTGCAATTAGAAAATTACTCGTAAAGTTTAAACATTACATTTTTAAGGAATGTCTTCGTTAGCTGTGTCCCCAAAGAGAAGGCGAGATGTTACGAAAAGTAAATTTAAGGTAAGTTTGAACACGATAATGTGTCCTGTCACGGAGGCACTAGGTAGTGTGTAAAGGCGAAGTATGACTCGCAGTCAACCTATTTTACGTACTTTATCACCACGAGTACATGTGTTGCTATATCTTACTGTTTTGTAACTTGCCTGTTTGCAGGTTATGGGAAATCATAAAGAATTTCTCTCTCGCATAAAGAAGACGTTGTATTATGGAGAACTTCCGATCACAGAGAGGTTCAGCCTTCCAGTTTCGGGTATAACATGTATTTTTTTATAAGTTTAGGTTAGTTGTAGTAAAAACGTTTCCAGAGAATCCTGTCAAATGTTTCCAGATGCAAAAATGTAATTCCTAAGCTTTTTCTGAGTACATTACAGCTTCTTCATATGGTATAATTTCAATATCTTGTTACAGAACTGGCGGCAGAGCTCTTTTCAGAGGTTAAGAGTAGACACAGCCTGGAACGTTTGGATTTGGAAGAAGCCGCTGCCATGTCTAGAAGTGTTTGTGTCTCCCCATGCTCACTAGTACTTGCATTATTGTACTTGGAGCGTCTCAAGACCTGTAACCCTGATTATTTACAACGGGTTGCACCTTCAGAACTATTTTTAGTGTCAATGGTAGAATTTTTTTCATAGTCCTTGAGTTTCTTTTTGCTGTTAGGCTTCATTATTCGTAATGAAATGTGTAACAGTAAGAACATTAGCATGCATTGGTTCCTTACTTCAAAATTTAGTTGGATGCATTTTACTATACCTGTAATGAAGACTTGCATTTTGGGCCATAATACTGAAGTGATTCAGGACACATTCCATCCTCCAGAATGAGCAGATTGTTATTAAGAATATCTTTTGTTGTACTGTTGTGCAAGCTGTTACAAGTGTATTCAAAGCAGTTTGAGGATTAATTCTGTCTGATTTAACTCATTTATTAGACTTGATATGTTTATTTTTATTCTTTTGCTTCCTTCCCAGTTAGATAGATTGTGTGGATTTCATTATAATTGTAATAAAAATTCAGTCAGTCTGCAGGTAATTGTGCAAAGCTTTCAATAAGTCCAAAAAATGGATACATATGCAGGATGTCTTTAAGTTATGAACATCTGTACACATTTTAATGGGACCTTGGGGCACATAAAATATTCTGTGCTCATGCTAGAGCATGAAGAACACTTATGTGATGTTTATACAGAATTTTTAGTGATGCTTTGTATTTTCAGATGGTTGCCAGTAAATTTTTACATGATGATGGAGAACCAGATGAGGTATTCAATGATGAATGGGCTGCATCAGCAGGACTCAGTGTGAAGGATATAAATCACTTTGAAAGGGACTTCCTGCAAGCTATTGTTAGTACTGTACCTGCTGCAGTATTATGTTTGTACTCATAATCTGAACCAGATATCATTTGCTCTTTTGTATGCTTCATATTTTGGAGGTCACAGTTTTGAATATTGGTCTGAGTACCAACATTTTTGGAATCTGACAGTGTGTTTGCTTCTCAGTTTATTTAGCAAAGCTTTATCAACTCCACAGGTAAAACAGCATAGAATAACAGAGTGATTATGAGTCATATATTAGGGTGTAGAAGGAAAGTAACTTCCCACATGCGAGGCAGCCAAGGTTTCCAAGGACTTAGAGCTATAGAGTAAGAGTAAGTGTAGAAGGAAGATGTCATAGCCTATTTTAAGGTACTGATCCCAGCACCACAGATATTGCATTGCCTGTAGTCCTAAGAGTGTTCATATTAATCTTCACTTTTGGTACCTATATAGGTAATTAATATCTTCCTCAAAGTCTATTGGGTGTTTTTCCCCCCTCCTCTCTCTTAGAGGGGGAAAGCAAATGACCATTTGCACATGGTAATAGTCATGGAAAATTATAGAGAAAAGACTATATGAATATAAATTCTGAAACCATATTTCTGATATATAATTGCTGACAGTGGGATCTAGGATTTTATGTTTCCTGTGTATGTCACTTTGATTAGTTTTGTTTATTGCATGCAAGCCTCTTCTCCGTTATGGTTACTTAACGTGTTATATTCTCAATTTTGTCAGGAATGGGAAGTATTTGTCAGTGAGCAAGCATTTTGGACAAAACTTCATAGGATGGAGAAAGACATCGCCTTGAAGGAGGGTAAACGTAGGGGCTGGTTCTCATATACGGACCTTGAAAACCTTTTGGATACTGTAGACTTGGCTGCACTAGCACGGGCTGTTTTAACTGTGAGTGAAAACACTTGAATTTTAAGAGAAGTGTAAGTCTGTTACAGTTCATGAATATGCTATAAATTAATTTTACACTAAATTTTTTTCTTTCTTTATGAGACATTAGGTTTGTTCTGGTAAGAGGTATTAATGACTTTTTAACTGTGGTGACTTTCCTCATCAAATTCACTCTGCATTTCTACTCTTCCCTATTGCATCCCATCATTCTCCTAAAAGTACGAAGTAACACGTACAAAGTATGAAGCTGTTAATACCAAAAATTACTCACTTCGTCCCTTGTACTTGAACCGTGTGCTGTCCCTTTAAAGTAAGAGACCATGTTTGAAAACCATACAGATGTGGTAAAAATAATATTCTACGTGTGTCTCGATCTTTAACGATTTTGAAAAGCAAATAGGGTGATAAACTAAACATTTTCACGTGTTAGAAATAATTATAGAAATATCAGTGTTTCATTTACTACAGTAAGGAATACACAGTAAGTGTGATGGTTGCTTTTGTTTTTAGGTCTCTGCCGTTTGTCTGACAAGCTACACAGCCAGCGTGTTGACACTGATTGGTTCGGCATTCATAGTGAGTCAGATTCCGGGAACTACTATAAGTACAAGTATATCATCTTCCACAAATGACTTACCATCATCTTCTGTCCAGGAAACCCCAATCATCAATCTGATAGACCAGACACAATCTCGGACCATTCCGCCAGTCAACGTTTTAACTACGAGCTTCATCTTGGCGTCACTTGGTTCCTGCCCTTCAGTAAATGACTCTGACTCCTCTTCTTGTTTGCTGTGTAGTCATGACAGATTGACTTCTCTTTTCTGTGAACAGTACCTAGTGCACAGAAGTGATGATATATCATATAGACGTGGCAGTGCTGTGTGGAGTGAATTGGTTTCAGGGTGGATGAAATATGTAAACTGGCAGTTGAAAGTCATGGACATTCACTTCAAATTTATGCTTCTCTTCATATTACCAAGGTTAGATCCAGAGAACCTGCACTTGGACATAAGAAATACAAGTTTGATGATAATGCAAACAGGTCAGGCGCACATTCTCGACAGGTGATGAGGGGAAGAATGAGACTGTAGAGGGACACAGCAGTGGATCACAGAAATGAAGCACTGGCTGGACCAGACAGTCATAAATAAGTTCATAAACCAAGCCCTTGTAAAAATGGCACATGTAAAGGTTTTTGGGTACTTAGTGAATTTGCAATATTTTAACAAGATCATGCAGTTGTTAAAAAATATTCATTATAGGAACTTTACAGTAGCTTATGCATATCTGTTAAATATCCCATTGTTGTCTTTCAGAAAGGACTCAATCAAAAGAATGATCAAATGTGAGACGTCCTTCAATTATGGTGCTCAATAGGTATTTTCAGTAACTATTTTCAGGTGTATAAAATGTAATTATTGTGTAAAATTCTGAATAAAATTACATTTGTTTGTCTGTTAGATGAAGGTACAGTCATTCTGGCACTTCCTAATTTAATTGTGATGTCTTTCATGATGTGACTGACATGAATTGACCCTTTAAAGGCTAAATAAAACTTGATTGCGTGTGCTGAATTAATTATGGTGGGGTAGGAGGAATAATTTCAGCAAAGCAAGCAATGGTTAAAAAGCACCACTTTCTTTCAATGAATAAGTGATGGGAACTTTTATCGTGGAGTTTTAAGTTGGTCACGTCCCGCGCCGTAGCCGCGTGGTCTGAGGCATCATGCTTCGGACCAGCGATACGGAATGCGCGCTGGTTCGAGTCTCGGGGGAGAAGAAATTTTCTCACGAGCTTTCGACCAGTGTATGGGAAAGGTGCCAACCCAGCATCGTGAGGAAATTGGGGAACTGCGATAAGTAGAGTAATCCGGTCAGGAAAACTAGCAATGGCTGGGGGTTTGTCGTGCTGACCACACATCACTCTGTATCTGGTTGGATGATCGTTCACCTCTGCTTAGGCATGTGAATGTGAGGCCAGCAGTCAAGCTAGTCGGCTTTGGCTCTCTGGAGCTGTTACGCCACGGATTTAATTTTATTTTTTTCCGACAGTCACAAAGGTGAGTGTTCCATGATACAACCCCAACAACAGAAAGAAGTGATGAGTATTTTGTAAATGTTGGTAAGTGGCGTCTTCCGAAAAGTAAAACAATTATATAAAGAGTACACATTTCTCATTTTAAACCATGCATGCTACATGATCCACCCATCTCATCCTAGATTTGATAATTATAATATCTGATGAAGAATACAAGTTATGGGACTCCTCATTATACAAGGAATGCTGAAATCAAATAAAACCACATTTTCTGATTGAATTACTAATACATTTTAAACAGCTACCTCTTTTACATAACAATTATACAGCAAGTATTTAAGTAGAGAGTTGGTTTCTGCAGAGATAATGTGCGTGTAATAATTGCATAATGGACAGACCATTTCTGGGATGAAGTCTTTAATTGGTCATTTTCAGGGCCCAGGAGAAGAACATGGCACATTTTCTTCAAGAGCTGTACTAAAATAAAACTATTTTTCAACGACATTTAAAACAGTCATTATATCCCTCATTCAACCTGGCTACAACCCTGTATTTCATTATTTAGCTATTGCATGTTATTGCTGTACCTGGTATATATACACAGAAGGCTGCTGGTTCTGTCCTTGGCTGCAGTGGAAACTGCAACTAATTATCCTTGTATGAACTGATTATCTGCAAGAACAGATTTGAGGGATCAGACAATGAAACATTAAATGTGGTACCAAAACTACAATTCAAGTCCTAGGCAAGGCTGAATGTATGGTAATAACACTAAGTAGCATGCACATACTACAATATACACTTATGTACGAGTTCATGACTGCTTGCATCAACAATTTGTTCTTATGTTAACCTGAAACAATTTTCATATTACAATAATGCACACAAAGTAACAGAATCATAATGCTATGTTTATTTAATTCACAACATTTTATTTGGACCCTAGCACATACTAACTCCTGGTGTGGAGAATATTTCTCCTTTTACACATTAACTTTCAAATGTAAATTAGAACAAAATAAGTAATAAGTTTTACACTAGCAATATGTAATAGAATCTTTAAATAACAGCAGGAACTGAATGCCATCGATTTAAGCGTGAACTGTGACTCCCATCACCTGAGAAGACTTCATTGTATTCAGTTACCATCATATATGACATTTGAACAAACGTTTTTTGGTTAATGGAATCTTAAATGCTATAGCGAGAGACATCTTAAAATAATTTTAGACAGTCAAAGAAAAGAAAATACTCCAAATACATACTCAAAGTTCAGTCAATGTAAGCAATAATTTTCTGATAATGTACTGTTTTCTGTAGATTTTGGATGTTTAAATTTGAGGACTTATCAGTTCAATGGGTAGGATTTAAACCCCATGATTCTTTTGTACTGTGTTGAAGACGCTTCTGTAAAAATCAAGCTGGGGTATTTTTACAAAATTAATGTACATTTAGAGTACAATATCTACATAATATTCATAATACAAATGTAATAGATACACATTTTTTTAAATATTGAGTGCTTCATGCCTGCATGTAGCACACACACTATACAACAGAGTGCACAAAAATAAATTAAATAATAAAACACCAACAGGAGTTTATACAGGGAATATTATATGATAACAACTACTTAACATATAACACAAAGGTGTAATCCTCTGGTAAAAAGATATGATGTGTTCAGGAGTTAACAGAAATTGATAATTTACATTTCAGCCAAAAATACATTGTTACCCAAGGCATCTAGTGCCAAAATTTCTCAAAATGATTTATTATGAGACTGAGAATGCAAATTTCACTTTCATTATTTTGAACATTACTGTTTTACTACTGTACAACTTTCAATAAATTGGTGCTTTATGAGAAAACAGGTGTGAGGACTTAAGGTCACATCTACAGCCACAAAAACCTTTAAATCAGTAATTTGAAACCTGTGGGTTGCAAAGTTAAAATATTACACTGTGCTATATTTTGTAAAATCATATCTCTGAAAAATAATTTGTGTTTAAAGATAAAATAAATAAGCCACATGGTAAGAGCACACAGCTAAATTGGTTATGTTACTACTATAGCACCAATTCCATCTTGAGTTTAGTAATCTGCCCACTGCCAAATGTAAACATCAAGTATCAGTTAAAATTTTATTTTCCGTTTATTTTTCTGCTTTTCTCTGGCATATACATACCCTTGTTTAGTCATGCATAAAATAAAAAGGAGAGTCTCACAAATATAAGAGATTTGAGGTTATCATGGCAGTAAGGATGTTGATATTCTGGATTTTGGTGCCATGCAGACTTGTAGGTAGAGGCAAATATTTTGGAAAAACATACTGTCTCCATCTTCAGGGCTGAAGTGGCAATGCTGAGAAGTAGAAGGATTTTATGAGGTTAGAGGAAGCAAAAGCGACTTCTGACCTGAAGATGGAGACAGTGTGTTTCCATGAAACACTCGCATCTATCTATGAATCTACACGGTGCCAAAACCCAAAAGAACATCATCAGTGTCATAAACACTTCACTGGAATGTAAAGTGCATATTTTTATTTTGAAAGTGAATTGATTCCACTATTTGGAATTATACTTTTTATCTCTGTGAACAAATCTGTAATAAGAAAACACAAACCAATGATTTAGTTAGCCATAGAATAACCGAAAAATTTGTCAGTCAGTTTGCTATTCTTATATAATCAGAAATATAGGCACATATCTAAAAGGTTGTGAGATGCATTATCAATGACAACATTTCTGCCGTGAGATAGATATGTTAAATGTTACTTCTTAAGAATCATGTGTGCTAGCTAATGAGACTACACAATAATAATACAGGGATGAAAGTAGGAAGCAAAACATGATTACAGGCATCTGACATATTTTGTCACCTACCATCATGCTTCAAAAATCTTTTAACAACAGTCAACACATACTTCCTAACCCAATTTCATAATTAGTGATATGAATATTATGTTACCAGTTTTAAAAAATGCAAGCATTATACAAATGTGGTGCCAACAGTGGCAAATATTTCTTCTAAACTGACTATCCTGGAATATTAGAAATAGATTAAGAAACCTACAGAACAAATATATTTATCATATAGCTTCATATCATTCAATATATATAGCAATGTTCAACCCACATGTTAATATGTAATTACTATCTAAATTATATAATTATATAAGTATTCCCATCAATTTGGCTCATCTGTCCTAAAAGCAAATGGAAGGGGCAGTATATAAAGCTAACTCATTCAATCAGTATATATATATATACTGACTGCAAACTGCAACCAAAAGTTTGTTATTCCATATAAAATATTGTTGAGGTTAAGATGTAATTTACTGAATTCCAGGAATCATATACTAAATATAAGTTACAAAGTGAAAAATAAGAAATTATTTTATTTAATCAGTAACTTAAATATGTATTCCTTCAAAACCTCTTTGAAACAAACCTTACATTCAATGAAGCAATGACATGACATTGTCAATCACAGATGAATGTCAGCTAATGTATGTCACTTTTACCAACTGAAACAAATGAGTTTTGACTTCAGTGGTCATAACATACAAACCACTTAAAACATAAAACCAGGGTTTAGTAACCTAAATTCTAAAAATAAATTATCAGCCCCCCAAAAAAACCTCAATATAAAATTTATCTTCCAGTAAACATAATTCATATAACAAAATAGGTATCTATTTGTTAAAAATGTAGGGGAGATGAGGGTACATTTGAAGTTTGAATTTTGAGCCAATCAACTGAGGGTGTTATAATTTCTTTGAGTTATCGATTGTGACAGTCCTGGTCAACAGGTGTTTCCCTCCAATCCAGTCTATAGTTCGGAGGCAATGAAGAACCTTTTTGTTTTATGGTGGGAAAAGTAAATCTGTGAATTTTATTTTGTGGGATTCATGTTGCAATTAAAAAGAATTTGGAAAAATTTGTTTATGCTATTCTGCAATCTGAAGTGTATGTTTCTCTGCAACAAATGTTTGTTTTATTTATTTTGTTGTAATTTATTATCTTCTGTAAGGTTATTTATAACGAAAGAATGTGGAGCAGGTTTGAATGGTACAGGAAAAGATTATGATGGTAAAACAGAGAGAGATATTATACTGAAACTGCCTAAGCCCAGTGTTTCTGGTGGGACAGTTTGTACTCAGTCACTGAAGTCTTCTGGCATAGACTTTTTTTCTTCAATGGAAAAAAGTATTCATCTACAAATCTTAAGATCATCTGATATATTAATTTAATTTGATTCCTGTTCAGAAATATTTTTTGTGCATGGTCAAATGTACCCACTTGCTGTTCAAAGAAACCCCTAATTGTGAGGCACTTTCGAACATGCACTGTCAAAAATTACTGTAAGAAACTGAAGTTTAATATGTTAAATAAGTTACATTACTACTTTTATGTAAAACATGATAACTTTCCACTTCAATACCATTATAATATATATGCTACCTACAAAATTGTTATAAAAATATTCTCCAAATGTCCCCCCACTCCCATATATTAAGGGACTTTTTTTTGCAGATAAACATTTTGGTACATGAATAATAAAATTCAGGAAAGGAAGCACAAGTAAAACATCAATGTCTCTTTGTAAATAACATTATCAATACATATGTCCAAATACATTACTTAGTAGGCAGTGAAGATCCTTTAAGATTACTTCAAATTAGGCATTAAAAGTTTTAAAGTTAGATATAGCGTAACACCTACTTGTTTACGTGTAGCTACCATTGTATACAGAATTGTACAAAATAAGATACTGAAATTCACACCAGTATAAAATACCCAAATCTTTCACTGCCTTATATGAAGAAACATGGCTTTTACATTAATTTCTACATATGTGCATATAACTGTTCATGAGATAGAAGTGCAATGAA
>NW_019060394.1:165458-182580 GCF_000696155.1 Zootermopsis nevadensis | reverse complement strand
AATGAGATGGAAGATAATCATCAGTGACATGTGGGTAAGAATCTGGAAGGAGATAGCCTCCAAAGAGTTACTACTACATCAACCTGCCTCATGTAACGATAATTTTTCTCGCTCATCTTCATTCGGTGCAAACTACAAATTCTGAGCCACTTAGTTGAACTTTAGATTACTTGTAAAATGAAATCACAATTTGAAAACTGTAGCATTAGCAGTCGGATGTTTATATTCTTTTAGAACTTTTAAAATGTTCTATTAATACGTAAATTACAAAAGATTTATTACTACTGTCCTAGATAATCCAGTCATGCGACATGCAAAACTTATAACTCCACGAACGTGCACATCGTAAATGGTGTGCAGTGTAGACGAGGAAGTTCGTAGGAGGGAAGGGACGGATGTCGTCATGCAACAGAAAAAGTCGATGACATGATACATGAACGTCAGAGTTCATGCACACAACATGAACACTGTTGCTGAGCTCAGCTGAGATCACGTCTCTTGAACAAGCTTGACGACAGAGAGAGACTTTCATTCCGACAAGGCAGGTTCGGTATTTTCCGGGAACATACAAACGCAAATTGAACCTGGATAAAGGAGTCACCGGTAAGCCTGTTGGAGTTATCAAAGAATTTTACTTATCTATATTTGCCGAATGTTCTGCGATTCTCCAGATAAACTCTGCTGCATGAACTGAAATTAATCTCATATTAAAATTACTGATAATTACACACACGCATCTCGTCAAACGAAATTCTCTGCAAATGGCGTAAATTTAAATTAAAATTAAGAAGAACGCGATTCTTAAGTGGCGCACTACGCAATTACCAACGTTTCGGAGAAGCATAGTGCCTTCATGTTCAGGGCTGAAGACCAACATCGACATCTTCACCGCCGTGAGAACCTGAGATCTCACAGGAATCGATATGTTCAAGATATAAATGAGATTTAGAAACCACCGTTTTAAATATTTATCTAGAGGACCAATTTTCTCTTTCCCCTTCCGTGAACACTTTATCTCATATCCGATTTTCAAATTTGTAGTAAGGAAAGCGGAAAATACATTGCTTATGCATAAAGCAAAAGGAGAGAATGGGGAAATATGAGAGAATAAGAGTTGGGCAAACACACGAAACAGGCGGAAAATGAATAGTGAAAGTAAGAGAGACGAACCCGGTCAAGATCAAAGATGGCGAGACACGACATCCGTCCAGCCAGGCGCGTGAACTCACCCTGACACAGACAGCAAACGAGTTACAAGCGACGAAAGATTCCACCAAAATACATTACACCTTGCATTCTTTTACGCAAATTCCAGGAACGAGTTCGCACCGACACTAATGTTTCTGTCGTCAGAGTTGAACAAAAAAATTCTGAGTATAACGAATTTCATGCCACACCCCCAAAATAAATCGTGTCATGCAGCTGAATGCGAGAACAAGGGTAAAATTTAAAACGGTAACAAATTCGGTGGCCTCTGCATTCCACCAGACCATAGGCTGTGTACATAAATAAGAGTAATATAACTTGCTAAAACATCTACGGCATGATTTACAATAAACTGTTTGTACACCAGAATTGAATTAAGTTGTGTGCACAGTATAAATATTAGAATGGAGTAACTATTAGATATTTAACACGCGCAATAGTAATGCTACCATTTGAATAAAAGTGCTGGAATATACAGACTCATGTATAGGTTGGAGAAAATGTGGATATCGGTTCAATAAATAATTACTATATTAACATTCAATGAACAAGAAGTGCACAGACTTGACTGGTGGGGCACAGAAACAGAATTTGCCTTAGCGCGATTCTCATGGATAATATCCAAGGAAATCTTTTATTCAAATGACTCTTCACCATCGTCAAGAAGTTTTAGATTTGAAACAGAAAACATGTTTGCCCGGATTCGAAGAAAGAAACAATTTTTATCTCGCCCATGGGTGATGGGGTCAACACCGCCCGGGCCCCTAAAAAATCATCTTTAAAATTAATCAAGTATAATAAGAACCTGACATTTTTAAGTAAAGGCAAATGAAATTGCAATTTTTCTTCGTGTCTCTTACTTATTTCCTTCTTACAGAGAACACATTTAATATTAATTGTTGACTTTTTTACAGAACGAATTAAATGTAACCAAATTATAACATAGATTAATTCTCTTTGTATTATTTTCAACTACCAACAATGCAAATATCGAACGACAATGCTCAGCTTTTATATGAACACCTGCGTGTCTAACAAAATGTTTTGGAATTTATAAATCACACCTGGCATAACAATTAAAATTGTTTCGTCACAGTTTTCGTTGGCATTGTTGTATTTCTTTAGTATGTATTGCCGTCAACAATCAGCTTTTCTTAGTCTGAAAAGAACTGAGCTGTGTAAATCGCTTGTAGAAAAAGTGCTATTGAAGAATACTGCCTTACACTCTCTGAATTTTGTTATTAATTCTATTGTTTATTTCTGGTGGACATCTAGATAGGTAAGGGCTTTTTCTCGTTTTCTTGTTATTATTATTTATCAACATATTTACATGTGTTATTAACACTTATGAACTCTTGCAAGAAAATGAAGCCACGTTCTTCCTTTCTAACACAATTTCAAATAATGTTAGACTGACTTTACATACCCTAACTGTATAATTTCTGTAATCGTTGGTAATACCAAGGAAGACAACTGCTAGCTGAGATACATGTACCGAGCCAGGCAGCCACCGATAAAGCAGTCCTGTGTCTTTTAAAGTTCTGTAAAAATATTTTAATTTTATCTCCTAAGTCCTGGATTTCACGCACACGAAGCGAAATTAAACCCAACCATCAACTCTGAGTGTGGGTTCCGTAAATCAAATGTCATTAAATCCCCCGGAGTCGTCGCGGAGATGAAAAATTCTGATGGATATTCACATTACGCACTACGCTGTTCATGAAAATCAATATCTGCCCATATTACGGACATCTTAAATCTCTGTTAACGAAGCCCACGTGTTTCACATGTCAATTCATAGAGAAACTCCAAAGGGCAAACATGAGAGTGTATTTCATGTGCTTACGACTGTATACAGACTGAAACATGCATACATATTTGGTGCTGATTTGTGTGACATCCACGGCGTTAGAATTTGGTGCAAACAAAGTGAAATTCTAGACTCTTGCCATAGTCACTACGCAGTCCGTTCCCCTTAGCAACATCGGCTCCGGGCTGGAAGGACGCCACCCCCTCGCCAAAGTTCTTTGGCGTAAGCGCGTTTGTCCATTTCCCCCTGAGAACAGCTGTAACCGTTCGAAGAAGAAAGAACAAATTCACTTTAAAATACGCAGAATAATGAGTTCGGAAATCAAACTGCTCTAATAAATCGATGGATACAGACTAGCTTAGTCTAGACAAAGTACGTGGAAACAGAAGTATCAAGAGAATTGGACTTGAGTTACCTAAATTAGTATATATATAAAAAAAGTTGTCAGTGAAACCACGGTTCCGGAGAATTTGACGTAAATACGTCTTTACGGAAAGGAAGTTTATATATTGGCTTCATTCTAAATATTTCCTTTATACCCGCTTTACAATTGAGATAAGTTTGATTAAAACATTGCTTATTTAACTTGAATTAGTTACGCTTAAGATGGGTCTGTGGTAGATGAATGCAATGTAATGTAATGTTTTATAGGTAACAACAATGTTAAGTAAACAGATGACGTTTCCTACGTAACATAACAATGAAGTTACACTTTTTCATTCCCCTTTTTCGTAACACTTTTTTGCCGAATAACCCTTCCTTATAGACGTATTTACGTCAAAATAATTCTTTTACTGTCCCTGTTCTTAACGCAACCCTTCCAAAATAAATAAACCAATCTGGCTTACATTAATAATTATCTCAAAATTAGGGCGCCATTTTTCAAATTAGCAACCAAACAAAGAAGTACTGTCCTAACTACTCAAGAAATATCAATAAGACTAGTTTGAGAAACCAATACTTTAATACCTATCGACAACAGTCT
This sequence comes from Zootermopsis nevadensis, assembly GCF_000696155.1. The sequence continues at coordinate 178,579 of NW_019060394.1, read as the reverse complement.
GTAACAAATATCAAGAAAAACAAACTAATTCCTGTTGCTTTTAAACAGAATTCAATACCAGTTTCTTCTGGAAAAAATATTAAATTACGATGACTACGTATGCAATTCTTCAATCACATTAAACTCGTTATGAAGACTTTCCATAGGCCTAATTTTTTTTACGAAACGTTACAATATTAAAAACGGAACACCAAATAACAGTTGGCATCGTCGATTTACATAAATATGTCGTCACGCCTCTAGTAAGTCCATTAAGTTCAAAATCCTATAGTAGGCTTATGGGGAAAACAAACTCCAGATATTTTACAAAAACAGTCCGAATCCTGCTTGAGCGACTTTTATCTGACATTTCACACGTGTAAACGAAACAGTCACCAATGAAGCATCAATGCCTAGATAAGACAGTGCAAGTGAGTGAATGAGATGGCACAACTTCAATTTTCAGAGATAGTGAGATAGGAATATAGATTTCGTTTTAAAAAAAATTATATCTTACTTGCTGTTGGTCGTGTGACAGTCGCAGCATGTAAACAAAGAGCGAACAAACAACACGCATCATTAGTTACACACGAAACAGAATGAGGAATGCATGCATACAAAAACACAGCAGATGAATACAGTATCCAGAAGGCGATGTGCACTGAACTGCGAAAAAAAGGAGACGAACTGAATGTTGTTAGCAAAAAGCAGCGATCACTCTTACAAACTATATATTAGTTCTAGCTACACACTAGTCCACCACGCCCAAGCCAATCATTACAGCTAGAGCATATTCATTCAGTGTCTGTGGATTACGGAAGGCAAATAAAGCATTTGGAAGGAAGCGGGCTTGGTTTAATTCGAGATACTACCCCGGAAACCTCATTGAAGAGCCTGAGGATAAAATCAGCCAGGCCAAGTTCAGAACAAATATAAATTTAAATTGGAGCGTTACCACCACTTTTCGAAGCTACTCGTATCTCGGTTTGTGTTTTCGCGTAATTAAGCAAACATTCTGAGAAGACTTGTGTTTTCGCGTAATTAAGCAAACATTTTGAGAACACTGATCTAAATTCTGGATGGTCGAAATCAGCTCAATTACTTAATATTCACAAAAAACATTTAAGCTTTGGAGTCGAATTTGCAATCCAAATCCGCATTCACTCTCGGCAAAGGAGGCAGATGAAAGCTAAAACACAAATACTAGAATAATATTTGGTAGCTGATAACGTTTATCCACATTAGCAAACTAATGCGTAGCTGAGATTCAATTAGCAGATTCCGATACGTGATCTTCTGTCACCACCAACTGATTTTCAAAGCATCTATGAGGCGAGCTACTCTAATGAAGACAGACGTGTAGCCCTAAACACACATGCAACTCCTATCTATGAAGTTTACGCCGTCCGAAAGAGAAATAAGCGAGAGATTAAAGTAACTTCCAACTCCGCTAACATAGAAGAGGGCCTGGCTTGGTGCATACCGTACTTCCTTGCGAGCCAGTCGTCAGGAACGGTGCAGTAAGATCCAGTGGGGTCCACATCCCCTAGAGAGGGCAGTTTGCTGGGACGACCAAACGCTGACCGCCACCTCACACCAGCCAGCTGACCTGCTCCATCACACATGACACGTCTACATAGCAATACAGTACACTCAACACATAAAGCAAATGCAACACCAGCTAGTTTAAGCACACATGAGAAAACCTGGAAATGTAAACCAGCATCAATTAAACATGACAGAACACACTATCGCACTTCATTTATTCTTGGTTCATTTAACAACGCTTTATCAACAAGAGCCGACTGGTAAGATGAGTGTGAATTGTAAATTATGTGGATGGAAATTATCGTGGCCTATTTTAATGCGCCATCCCAGTATTTGCCTACAAGAACTGAAGAAACTCGCTAAAAATCTCAATCAGGATAGCTGGTTCCCAGGCCAAGATTTGATCCGGATATTCTGACAGGTTTAGTTCTTCTCAGTCCCTCCAAAAAAATGCCGGGACATCTTAAAATAAATTACGACCGCTTCCTTTCATATCTTTACCAGTACGTCATTCACGATCACACTCCCGTTCAATGCTACGTATGCACTTTGCGCATAATACGCGAAGCAGGCAGAGAAAATCATATGTTCGTAAGAAGAGTCATCTTTTTAACACTAGTGGGGACATTAAAAATATCTGGATGGGTGTATGGATGATGTGACCACATTCATACAGATCGATCTGTGTATCCGGAGAGACGTGCGAATAGTGAGTAGCCCTGTACAACTTAAATGGAAGCTATAAATAACCCCCAGCTCCTATACGACTCATATGAGCTGCAAATTTTTATGCCGGCTGTATACAGAATTGGAAATGTAATATGAAAGATTTTAATATGGAGCTACACGTTATTACCGATATGCAGGACTTCAAAATTATGCCAAATTCTATTAAAAAGACTCGTCCTAGGTGTGTACATCTGTCGGCAGGGTCTGAAATAATTCCATACCCACTCACGGTCCCACAATTTCGTATCCAATGGATACAGGGAAACCTTTTCTCAAAGTATCACAGCCGAATCGTTAACGCTGACCACTGACCTACATGTAATACATTGGGTAGTATGTTGGGTGAGCCCTCTGAATCATCAATACACACTGGTGAAGAGAACAATGCTATCCCTGTCGGCAATCGAACCCAGGTCGTCCAGCCTACAGCCCGTCATTTTGTCGACTGAAATATTCTGACTACACCGACAACTGTCACCATGTAAGATTTGAGGTTTTCACAGCGGTTAACATCAACCAGACTACACAGCGCAACAACCCAGAAGACAGAAATCTTCAATTGTCGCTATACTATGCCAAATTTTATTCAACCCATTATTCAAAATCCATACAGAACTGTTCTCATGAAGATAGAAATTTTTGGTCGAATAGGATCTACTAGTACACACTGTGCGACCACAGTGTCATCAGGAAATGTTCAGTCAATCACACCTCTTGATTTGACTCTGAGCCAGTCTGACCAGAGTCTCAAGTGTCCACATCACTATGTCTCTGTGCAGAGATGAACATCATGTCAAATGTGGTGCACAATTTTCATGGACTTATGTCAAATGACTCATTTTGACCAGGAGTGTTCTCTGGTAACTCCATACTTTTTCGCACATTGCATTGGTAAATTATACTTAACTGAACAAAACCCTCCAATATCAGAGCCTGATATTAGATACAATCCTGAGCCAAAGATGGCTGTCTGTAGCACTGTGTAGTCTACCTTACTACATGATGCTACAACATAGAAGACAGCCATCCTTTCATTACTCTTGTTTCTAGATAATTACATTTTGAAATATTCTCAAAGGTTCATTACCTATAGTTATAATATGAAATAATTACAATTAGAAACTATATTTTGTACTAATTTTCAGAATTTCTTTGAATTTGAGAACTATTCCACAACATGTAAACAAGAATTTGAGCCCAGAATCTTCTACCAGACACAACTATTTACAATATGGAACATTTTTAGAAACAACTGAAATAAGATTTTGAAAGATTTCAAAGATTAACATTAATAAGACTGAGTTCAAACGCGGGAAATACACTAGCATATTTTATGTACAACCTCTGTATGCAGACTTCAACTGAGTTGTGTTACATTTGCCATGTATCAAGGAACCATAATCCTTATGGCATAATTATATTCTAAGCAGCTCTTATACATAATGAACTTTGGATATAACACATTTAGCAAATAACTTAATTCTTCTTAAAATAAAGTTAGAATGTAAAAAGAAGTTGTTTAAACTACAAAGCTACAACAACATAAATAATGTGTCAGTATAATTTAATACTGCCAGTTTTTCCACTGGAAGAGAATAAATAACATGTTTATAAAATTCTGAAAAATAATTTCATTACATAATTAAATAAACACAGTATGCATAAATGTTCCGGGAACATATGACATAATCTGTCTTCCACATAGTAATACTTAACAACAATGCAGGCCGGAATATTCTACACATGACAAATGTTCAGGGCAGTAACATGTGGCAATTTTTAAATGCAATGTTACAAAATAATTTAAGGAACATTTTAAAAACTGAAACTTGCTTCCTAAAGACCCTCTTTTGCCTCCCTAAATACCCTTCCATACTCAGAATGTATGACTAATGTTGGATTTCTTATGGAAATTGCATGTAATACATAAATAAATGCTTGCTTTAAAAATGCAGTATGTGATCTGTTTCTTAGAAAAATAAACATACATAGCAAACTCCCACGAAAAAGAATAAAACTGGTGTTTATACTGAAAGAAAGAATAATTCTGAGCACCAATTTAGTTCTAAATGGTCTTGAACTAACCCTTTATACTTTAATAGCACCAAATAAATAAATAGAAAGGCTTGAATAAGAAACTCTCTTATATAATAAAGTATTACCTTCATATTCAGCTTTTCTTTTCTCTGACTGAAACTCCTGTAGGGCTGTGAGAAGTGCCGTCCTTTCTTCTCCAGTCAACCGCATGATTAAGTCTTGTGCCTGAAGTTTTGTTAGTGGTCCTGTCAGTGAGTGTATTTTTTCTTCTTCTAATGTCGATGTAGAGCCACTGTACAATACTCTGTGTTCTTTTTGTACATACTGCACAACACTTTTATATGCTTGTACCTGGTATTTATTTCCTGACACTAGTGAACCTACAAACAAACTTCTGTTATTTATATTTGGCGCCCCTTGTAATGACGTATAGAAACGGCTAAGCCTATTCTTCCTGTCGGTAGAAAAACGCGAGTTCCAACAGTTAATAATGTTTCGTATTCCCACATGAAAATATCCATTTTGAGTTCTCAAAGCCATATTTCCAATGCTTACGATTGCATTCACGGTCAAGCAGGAATACATTTCTGTAATAATTTTACAAAATGTATGGAGTTACGTAGACCATTCACTTACTAACCTCTGGCCGTGGCCATGATGTTAGAATCACCTCATGCGGGTGACAAGTGAACTGTTAGAGAACACTTGACGTTTGGTATTCGAATGTAAAACGTTTGCACATTAATATTACTACTAGGTACATATGGTTTAATTTGCGTAAAATATAAATTTATAAAATTATTTGACACAGTAAGTGTATTTGTTTTGCAGTAAACATCTTAATATTAAAACATGTTACTAAGGGAAGAGGTTTTATATACTTTATATAAATTTTGTGAGGTTATGTAATTTTGATTCATAACTTGTCACTGCCTATTTGGCAGCTGTATTAATTTTAATGCAATAATAAAAATTCACAACACTGATTTTTTTTCTCTCCAGATGTACGTATTAAGCCGTTTCCTTTGTTACAGGTAACCTATCTTTCACAATGGCCAGTGGGTCATCAAATGATACCCAGCTAACAATTGCTCAGAAAACATGGGAGATGGCCAATAACATTGAAACTATTAGCATTATTGATGAAATATACCGTTATGATCGAAAACAACAACAAGATATTCTCGCAGCTAAGCCATGGGAAAAAGAGTAAGGATATGTAGATAAGAATATCAAGGTGAAATAAAAAAGCTAATGTTATGCTTCTTGAAAACAGTGGATCATATCTTAGGCAGCACTGTGTGTCCATCTGAGATTGGCTGCTAAAATTATGTTGTTGTCCATATTAGTCCTTAGATATCCTGTGTATGCAAGAATATATGCTGGAGCTATCTTTGCATTATTAGAGATGAGTGATTTTTTAAACACTGAAATTGTAGTGAATGTTATTTGTGTGTAATTGTAATTTTAAACCGAGGCTATGATCACTGATACTGTTATCAGTTGTGTGACCCTACAAGCTGGGGGAAAGAGGGTTTGGGAAGTGGGAACAGGACATTACTTTGTTATTCACTTATTATTTAATGGCTATTAGATTCAGATGAGACATGCCTTTCCAATTTAAAATTTAAAAATAGGAGTAGTTTGGTTTTTTTGTAGTGTTGACAGTACAGAAATCCAAATATAAAAAAATAAGGCAGGAAGTCAGTTTCTAGTTAAACAGAGTATGTGAAAAGAATACTGAGGGTATATAATAATATCTTCCATTTGATTGTTTATCAGTCTATTGGTTATGGCAATAACCAGTTTCCTCATCAGCAAATGATTCATATAACTCCAATGCTGAATTGGTTAAAAGGTGCTTAGCCACTTATGTATCTGCTGTGGCTATGGACATTGTCTGGTCTACACAGTGAAATATGAACAGTGACTTCAGCCACCAGTAATTCAAGTTGCTCCTGTTCTTATGCAGTTAGCAGTCACTTGGCTACTTCCAGCATATATTAAATTTGGGTCAAATCTAGGCAGTGAAACGCAAATAGCGACTATAGTCACCACTTCTAATTCAGAGTCAATGGTAATTGTTTAGAAATAGGTATGAACAGAAATTATTAGATGGCACCGATATGTGGATAGATGGATATACAGACAGAAGTAAAGATAAATGTATTTGTTAACATATAAAATAAGAAACAGGGGTTGAATGTTACATATATGAAATCATCACTTTGTTAAAGTACTTAGACTCTTATATTGTGTTATGAAACTGTGTGTTGCAGCCCACATTTTTTTAAAGATATCAAGATTTCAGCTCTTGCTTTGCTCAAGATGGTGATGCATGCTCGATCAGGTGGTACACTTGAGGTGATGGGTTTGCTCCTAGGAAAAGTAGATGCTAATACCATGATGGTTATGGACTCCTTTGCTCTCCCAGTGGAAGGCACAGAGACTAGAGTTAATGCACAGGCACAAGCATATGAATACATGACAGCATATATTGAGGCAGCAAAACAGGTAAGAAGAATATTCTGTACCAAATTTTAACATACTGCATTCATAAAGAGTGCAGTAGTTATATCCCAACAGAGGTCAGACTGTTTGTAAATAACATAATTCAATTAAATGTCTCTAATTAAATACAGTTTATCAGTACTTTGAGTAAGTGTGTCTGAATTGTGCTTTTCTGTTGTTATGAGAGCACCTACGAGTTTTAAATGTTGTATTTTTTAACATTGTTCAGTTTGGTACAAATGACCACAGTACTATATTTTTGTTTAGGTTGGTCGACTAGAGAATGCCATTGGCTGGTACCACAGTCATCCAGGATATGGTTGTTGGCTCTCAGGCATCGATGTGTCTACTCAGATGCTTAATCAGAACTTCCAGGAGCCTTTTGTTGCCATTGTAATTGATCCTGTCCGAACAATTTCTGCTGGAAAAGTTTGTCTTGGGGCTTTTAGAACATATCCAAAGGTTAGTGAAGTTATAATACCTAACAGACCTATGGGTGTGACATAGAGTTTCAACACAGCTAATATAAAAGCCTTCCATTGGACAGAACACGACTGTTCCATTTCTCATCTTCACATTCTGTTGACCTAAAGTCTATGCGAATGTTATTTATCCCTTACATCTCCTTCATCTTCCAAGTGGCTACTATACATGTTTTTCCACCAGGATTGTTATAATGTTGAGATCAATCAAATTAAAGTGATAAGAATGGCACTGCAATTTCAGCATTATTTAGACTTTTATTCCTCCTTTCAATCCCTGTGTCTGATTATTCTCCTCAGTAGTGATCTGACATAAAACATAGTCTTATACAAATATTTTGTTGGTACTAGTGGTTTGTTTTTATTACTGCAGGGATACAAGCCTCCAAATGAAGAACCGTCAGAATACCAAACTATACCTCTCAACAAGATTGAAGACTTCGGTGTTCACTGCAAGCAATATTATTCTCTTGAAGTGACATACTTTAAATCGTCTTTAGATCGCCGTCTGCTAGATTCCTTATGGAATAAATACTGGGTGAATACGCTAAGTTCATCTAGCCTTCTGACTAATGCAGATTATACCACTGGGCAGATCTTTGATCTCTCTGACAAACTGGAACAGTCTGAGGCTGCTCTTGGACGTGGAGGCTTTATGCTTGGTGGGGCTGACCCACATGACAAGAGAACTGAAGACAAGTTATTGAAAGCCACAAAGGACAGTTGCAAAACAACCATAGAGATAATTCATGGCCTTATGGCTCAGATGATTAAGGATTGCCTTTTCAATCACATTAAACCCAAATATGAAACATAAAATACAACACTATGTATGACATAATTTTTAAACAGTTTCAAAAAAATTGTCTCTTCTAATGATATGGCAACATGATTAAAAAATTGGTGCAAATAAAGTGAAATTATCACATTTGGAAGTTAGTGTACTATCCCCAAGTGGTAAGAAAATTTGAGTGCTGCTGATTTCAGCAAAACATTTGATAAAATGTGCCAATATGACAAAGAATTTATGGAACAGCTGTTTCAGTTTCCTTTATATTTTTTCTGAGTACCACTTTCCAAGGATTCATGTTTCATTCAATAACGTCCTATGTTTTGAAGGGCTGTCATATTTACCTGAATATTAAATTTCCCAACATTAAAAACTTTATATTAAATATAGAGTGAATCTTACAACACTGGCACATCCTGAAATTCCTTTGTAAGAAGTCTAACATAAATTAGACAAAATGAGATCCTAACCCATATATAAATGTCAGAAGTGTAATACTTGGTACTGGACTATACATAGGTGGGAAAATGTTTGTGGGGTGGACATGGCTGTACTTCTTGCTTTGAACAACACCCATTGCTTCATTTCTTTGCTGACTTTTTAAGGGTTTACTTTAATTGGACTGAGCAGAAATAATATGAGATAATAAGAAAGTTAAATTCTGGAAACTGTGGTAGGAGTAAGGGACATAATATCAGAAAAGTCTTTGCACTAAAGTTTTTGAAACATGAACTTTTTGTTACATATGGCTTCACAATGACCCATAATTTTATTTATTTAATACACAAAAATGCTAGAAAACTAAAGCCCCTCATTAAAATAAGCACCTTAGAGGTAGGCTTTCAATTGCTACTGATTGGACAAATAAAAATCCATGACAATTTTGAAACTATCACACTGTGTACTGTGGTCAGATGATGGGTAGTATAGTAAAGGTGAAGAATACTGTGAGGTTTAAATTAAAAAAATGCCCCTTTTCCATAATGACATTTTTTTGAAAGTCAAACAGAATCTCAACTGAAGGTAACCTTCAAGCATAAAATCCATTACAACACAACTGTAGACTCAAAAGGTATTCTTTTTTCTCATTCTCAATCCATATGAAGCAGAATTATGCTTTTCAACATTGCTTTCACCTTCTCTTACAACTATGTATGTGGCAATACAAAATGGAAACAAAACAGTATTTATATTTGCAAGGTTCGCTTCTTTTAACACTTTATACAGCATACAATATGAGACAATAGAAACCCTGACTCCCATTGCAAAATTTTCAAATTGGAGGGAATTCTAGAATTCATGTTCAGACTTCATGTTTGCTGCATGGCTTGTCTCCCAATGTCCAGAACACAGCCATGAATGAATATGGGGGGGGGGGTGTTCCTACTCCATTGGGTCCATTAGAAACAGTTAACCTCTATCTGATCTGATTCAGGATGTCCTGTTATTGAAGTTAGCTCTTTCTAATGGTCCCAATGGAGTACGTCCCCCCCCCCCCAAACAATCCCTACATCTGAGGACAAAGATCTTATTTTCAAAACAATTTTTTCAGGATACCAGATGATGGACAAAGTCCAAAAACTTAGTAATCCAGATTGCAATACACCATTGTCAGAACCCTTTACAATACAGATTGTGGTATTATGAGTCACTGCACTGCACCGCAGAGTCTTCTGTCTGTATACCAACATCTTGGAGTGATATGCTACCTCCAACTTCACTGTTTATTCCTAATGAACACAGCATGGTCCTCCAAAACATTAGAGTACAACCATAAGACTACACAGTGCTACAATCCAGAAGACGCACTGCACACTCATGGTGCTACAGGAACACCAAATTCTAAAAGGGAGCAATATTTAAATGTAAACAAATTTTACAACATATGTACGTACATAAGGCGCAGCAGTTTCTTTAGATAATGTATTTCATTTGCGCAACACTTCTCTCAGAGTTTGCAATCACCTTTTATCTACAGCACAACAAACTGTAGCCATCCACAAATGGATGGGAAAATTAATTTTTAGATATATACAAACGAAAATATTCAAGTTAAAAAACAGTGGGTTGAGGGGAAAGACACTGAATTAAATTGTTTTATGAACCCTCCACCACTCAATGTGATTTCCTAGTAATGAAATTATGTATAATACATCCTTCTTTTTTACAGTCTTTCAGTATATAATAGAATGTGAGCACTGCTTGGTTATCACACTACTAAATATATACACATGAACATCATAACATAAATGTGATATTCTCCACTGAAACAGTTGATAAATTTCATAAAATTGACTTCTCACATATTCATTGGCAGCAGGAGCAGAACCCTTCACACATTCTTGCAGAAAATACCACAGTTTTGGTACAGGTGAGAGTTAAGACTGAATTCAGGTAGGAACGTTGCAGAGCAGAGTATCCTATGCTGTCCTGGACATAGTACTGTTGTAATATTGCCACAGTGATGCGAGTATCATTCAGTCCTTATGGGACAAGTATAATGTGCACAAAACTTTATCTAATACTACAAAAGAGAAGTTCCCATACAAATACTGAGGCAGGATGTCACTACAGCACTACCACTGCACTACAACAAAGAGATACAGGGAACACTAGTTTATAACACATTTTCTGCACTTCATATTTTTATGAATACTGTACTTGTACTTCTTTAATAATATTCATTCTATTCGCTTTAAAAACATTTACTTCTGATGAAGCATTTTGTCCCAATATGTAATAATTTATAGCTTACATTTTGGAAGCTACCTAGATCATTATTACATATAAAAATGTATATTTATTATAAGTAAATTAATGTCCTGTTCAAAATACTACCCACATTCTTATTCAAGGAAACAGGCAGCTGCTACATTACCTTCATGTTGAGAAGAGGAGGAGGAGGAAAAGGAACCAAAACACAAACATACCTTAAAAAATCAAGAAAATGAAACAGCAATGCATACAGAACAAAGTATGTGTGTATGTGTACATAAAACAGAGCTATAACACCATCTGTCAGGTGAGAAAAAGAAATAAAAATTTTCTGACACAAAATATGGCCACTTTTTGCTGTGTCTGTGTGTTCACTATCTTCCACCTGTCCATTATCACAGTGTTACTCATTGACAATCCCAAAATGATTACTTCACAGCAGGTAGCTACAAACATGAATGAATAAAGTGCATTAACGACTGACAACCCAGCGCTCATCCTGCTTATCTGCTTCCCTCTTCACGTATCACTCACATGATCACTATGAAGAATATTAATACCAACATTATTTCACTGTTAATTTTTCATTTATTTTGTACGTGACAAACTCAGAACTTCGGAAAATATGGTATTTTCTTGAATACCCCACATACTGTTTTATAAAGAGAAGTGGGATGTGTGGATTATTTGTGATGAGGAATGCAACATTACTCTCACCAAGTGCCATTTTAACTTTGAAATCTATCTCTTTCATGTACCCACATGCCAATCCATGAGCAACAGCAGTTTATGAATGGATAGTAATCTGTGAGGTACTAATGCATGAACTCTGCTAAACAGAGCACCAAAGGCATGCACTATGTATTTTGTACACTTATACTTGACATGTATATTTTAATAAATTCATATAACTTTTTTACCTTTTATTTCTCAAAGAGCTGGGCATTAGGTTATCTAACGGTGCAGGGTACTCGAGAAAATTCAGTAGCATAAATCTGTATAGTCAATCAATGTCCAGACTATGTACACTACAGCATATTAAGAAAATAGTGCAGCACATGTTCAGATCACTTCACAGAAAACAATATAAACAAGAAATACATTAGATATTACACTTCTCAAAATGTATGATAAAACAAAACATTCATTACAATCCCCCCATTTAAATGAGCTCTTTTAATTCCTTTTGGTTGGTCCTGAGCTCATTACCTGATGTTACCTGTTTGGAAGTGTTAACTATGATGTCTACGTAATGATACTCGCACCATGGGAGCTTGGCAGGCCTGAGTTCCTACATCATCATAAAATGGATGTAATTAAGTACACTCTGCCTCCATGGAGCTGCCCAGCAATCAGACTGGCCATCATTAGGCCAAGATGGCACTTACTTGCCTTCCAATTGACTGAAGAACAATAGCATATGACTAACACCTACATGCTCCTCATGCGGCACAAGGTCACTGCCAACTCTCTGGCGGAAAATTATTCACCTCTGCTTGGTCCTGTATTGTTGTACCTCCTGCACTGTAAGATACTCGAATACGCATACGAAGGGCTGTCTGTAAGCAATCCAGACACAATGTCAACATGCAGATATTAATAGAGTATTAAAATGCACTGTCCCCATAAATAAATCTTACAGTATGGCAATATAAAAACAAAGCTTTGGGAAACAGCATATGGAATGGAATCATCAGACTACACATACAGTCAAGTAGTGGGGTAATCTGAACAAACAATGAAGCTTTAGGAGAACTATGGAGAACGCTTGTCACAAGATAAATCACCCTGGTGAAAACATCAATGATAATTATATACACTGCTTGATCAAAAGTATCCGGACAACCCTCTGTATACGTAAACTCGAGCCTAGATATCACTACGACCACCGCTGCTGCTATAAAAGGAGGCAGAGGGCTCGATGTTGTTCAGTGCTACGTGATACCGACAGAATGGGTGGAGCAAGGGAGCTCAGTGACTTCGAACGTGGTATGGTTATTGGTTGCCACATCAGTAAGCAATCAGTCAGGGCCATTTCCGCCCTTCTCAAGTTGCCCAAGTCGACCGTCGGGGACGTGATTGTGAAGTGGAAACGGGAAGACACAACCACAACAAAACCACGGCCGGGTAGACCACGTGTGTTGACCGACAGGGACCATCGAGCATTGAAGAAGGTGGTACGGGAAAATCGCATGTCATTGTGTGATACCATCACCCGTGAATTCCGCAGTGCCACTAATTGTGCACCTAGCACCATGACTGTGCGCCGGGAGTTACGAGGACTGGGGTTCAAAGCCCAGGCACCTGCCCATAAACCGCACATTTCGCCT
>NW_019060394.1:139187-165084 GCF_000696155.1 Zootermopsis nevadensis | reverse complement strand
GCTTGCTACAGCGTTGCAGGAAGAATGGTCGGCCATTCCCCCGGCGACATTCCAACACCTGGTAGACAGTCTCCCCCGCAGAGTTAGAGCTGTAATAAATGCCAAGGGTGGGCCCACCCTGTATTAATGTCCACTACTGGGCAGTAAATCTGAGGGACACTTAGAGGACAGTTTCGCGTAGGTGTCCGGATACTTTTGATCAGGCAGTGTACTTTCTCAAACAGTAAAATATCCATGTACAAGACACACCCCCTCCATACCGTGTCTTGGTAAGAGAATGCACGTATAATGAATATAACCTCCACATAAAGAGTAACTGTTTATCTGTATATTCAAACACTTGGATCTCATATTTTATCGTATGTACAAAGCAGTATTTACCTTATTAGGGTTTGTGATCCGAAGAACTTGCGTTACCTGGTCAGCAGGTGCTAACACAGTACTTGACGGAGACAACATCTGCAACTGGAATGTCTGAAACAAATATTTGTTGCATGCAAAATTCTACAAAACATTCAATAACACAGCATCCATTTAATCTCACAGCAAGAATTAGCATCTGGCGAACTTTGTTGCACTATGGGAGATAATGCCCAGTGCTCATAACTACCACTCGACAAAACAAATCTAAAACCCTCTACAGGGGTCAGAGTGCTGCATTCATTTTCACAGCTTGAAGAATCTTTCCCGCACCCTCCTCCAGTAAGGAAATACCAGTAGTGCTTGGGTAAGCTGAGTTCCCAAGATGTGCTCACAATGGATTATTTTACTATACACTCCAAAATTACCTTGCTGACTGTTACAAAGCATTGCTTCTTTTCCCACTATAAAGAACAGTTATTTCAATAACACTGTATTTCATACAAGTCACTCAATTGCATTAATTCTGAAACAGTGTGACTAGAAATGACAGCAAGCAGAAGAGAAAAAATGAGGCTTGGTAGAGCGGAAAGAAATTATATACAAGGGCAGGGAAAGAATTAGAATCCAAACTCACAATTCACATATTTTCTGGGGTTTCAGATACACTGGCTGCACTGTTCACTATAACAACAAAAAAGGAAGTATACAAAACTAAGGTTGATTTGATACCAGCACAAATTATCCCGAGATATGAGTGGAGAAAGGCTGACTGACTAACAGCATGGCCCTACCTGCACTATAAATATTAAAAGATATAGTGAAGAACTATCTTCTGTGTGCAATTATATAATTTTCATGTGCTAAATTCGGAAAACAATGTCTTATGTTCAAGCAAATATCACAACTGGTGTAACATATTCCAATGCAAACTGAAGCTTCCTTGCATAGTGTAAACAACATTTAGTATCATCAGCTTACTTTAGGCACAGCAGCTTGAAACAGGAACTCGCTCATGGGATTAAGGGTTTCATTCGTGGCAGACATTGTAATAACTGTCATGTTGGGGTTTTCTGGCAGACGTTCCAGCAAGAACACTATCTTCAGACCATTCTTTTCATATGCTGTGATGCTTGGCAAATCTACAAACATTAAAACACAGATGCAATAAAATTACAAAGCTAAAAAGTTTGGAATGCACACACAGTATATTCTTGTGCATTCCCCAAAATCTAACTTTTCTGAATTATGCCGGTCAGGTCAAAGATGCTTGGGGCCAACAAACTTCGCAGGCTTACTAGACACCACCTGTCTGGCAGGCGATGACAGCATCATCGAGAAATGCCATTGGCATTCCTCATCCAGTCCAGTCAAATTATGCATAATCACAATGTTATTTTATAGCCTATGGAAAAAAATTACTAACGAACATTGCATCCTGGAGATCTTGCATACAAATAAAGCTGACATCAAAGCTCTTAGCTTGTTTGAACTTACTCTTTGTAACAGGTTCATTGTTCAGAAGACCATCCACTAAGAAGTTAGAGCTTTGGTTTGTGTTGTGGAGAATGTTGTTGTTGTTCTGAACAGCTACTGGTACAGGAGCAGAACTATTCAGGTCCAATCCACCTGTAAATCAGCACAAAGTAATGGATTTGTTTGAGCACTAGTGTTAACATGAGTGATAGGAAAATAATGAAGAGATCTACTATTTTACTGAACACTGGTAAAAAAGTACTGACAATCATTTGTGGTAATCAGGGGTAGATATTAATGTTAACCATGTTAGCCTGGCCAACACCTTGTAAAATAAAAAGTCTTCCATCTTACTTTCCTAGATCAGTGGCACTCCACAGAATGGAACAACGAAACACAGCAGAAATAATCACATTAAATGCACTGTCGGCAAGCTTGTCAACCAAGGTGACCACAGAATGGAACAACGAAACACAGCACAAATAATCACATTAAATGCACTGTCAGCAAGCTTGTCAACCAAGGTGGGGCTTATGCTCACAACACTAGACAGAAGTAAATGATCAGCTTCATACTCGAGGCATTTTACTACCAACAAAAGAGCCCTTGGTAGTCACAGGATAAGAGGCTGGGTGGGTCCAACAGATTATATGAACACTGTCACAAACAAAAAAATCCCCTATCCAGACAGTGACCTTCTAGACCGTGACCTTGTGTACTCTTGTAGAATATAGAGGCAGCATGTTCCTCCAAAATGTTTACAACAGCATATAAGACTACAGTGTCACAACCCACAAATCCACAATCTGAACTCTCACAACCTCAAAAACAAAAGGCCGCTCCGCAGGTAATCAAACTCTTGTCACTCACTTCACAATCAGAAACTTACTACCTGAGCTTAAATGAGTAGAATGATGCACACAAATCTCAGGTTTTGGATATCTTTCTTGCACAACACATTACAACTCTACTGCATTATGACTACACATAACTTCACAACCATGCAAGCATATTACTTAAAAACTGTCATTATTTGCTGAAAAATCTGAATTAACATTGAATCTTTATTTTATCAGTCGATAAAATAACATCAAAAGGAAAAGTTTGAAAGTTAAAACAAGAGAGCAAAGAAAAGTAAGCAAATGCATCATAGATAATCCACAACTTTAGTTTGCACCTTCCTACATATCCCTCCACCCCTTCCATTTGATTCTTGAAAGTCAGGAATGGTTTCATCTGGCTATGGACAGAACAGGGGCAGCATCTTGTAAACATAAATGAACTCTTAGGTTCCTTTAAACCTGAGTAATTTCTTGACTACCTGAGCAAATATTAGCATCTCAAGAACAATTCTATTCCATGGAATTAATTTCATTACTTATATTTCAGTAAGCACAATGCTATTACAATGAGCATTCTGAAGATAGCTGTCTTCTGGGTTGCAATTCTATTATCCAAACACAATGATTGTAATTATTAAAGAATTAAAAATAACACATTTCTTATATTATATCAAAAACAAAAGCAAACTTCACTTATGTGAGTCCCAAGAAACAAATTGGAAAAACTTGGTAAGTAAAATATATTTATACCGTTCATAATGGCACACAAATATAGGAAAATAACTATACTCCACTTATAATTCTTTTACAAAGTACATTCTAATATCATTTAAAATGCAAACATTATACAGTATCTTCTCCACTCACCTAGAAGATCAAGAAGATCCTGATTGTCTGTGCTGGCAGGTTTACTGGGTTCTTTCTGATGCGTGACATCATTTTCAACACTGTCTGCACCTCCCAAAAGAACCAACAGGGCATTCTAGGGAGAAGACATGCAGAAATTCTTATCTTATTTTTTCCAATTTTAAGACAAAAATAAGTACTGAAAAATTTCAATCTTGCATTTCCTTATCAAACACTCAGCTTTTGTTGTTGTTGTTGTTTTTTTGAGGGGGGGAGGGAGAAATACAATTTTCATCTAGTCATATCCAACATCAATGAACAGCTAAAACCAATTGCCAGAATATAACACATTTCTTCTTTACTGACTTCAGAAACTCATTAAACAGGATTATACTTACACCATATACAAAATCTATCGCACAGAATTCATTCTATTCAAACCATTCTACTCCATACTGCATCAAAGCCTCATGACACCGAATAACCTTATTGTAAAGCAATCTATAGGGAATTGTACAGAAAATGTTGCATACCTAAAGTAATTACTGTGAAATTTTTATATTCCAACCCCATAGCGTGGGAAACTGTAAACTTGGATGTAAATGCTCACCGAGTCATGTGCTTCTGATTCACCGAATCCCTTTCTGCCATCTATAAGAAGGTTGCCCTCATCTCCTGTTGCATCTAGATCTTCTGATGTCTCACCATTTGTCACAGCAGCAGGGTTATTTGCACCAGTGGGTCGTGCAGTCTCCAATGGCGGCATCCGCTCCAATAATGCTGGTCGTAGATGCTCATACTTGCGGAAAAGTTGGGAGAACTCCACCCCACGCTGCTGAAGCTCAATATGCAGATGGCTACCAAATGTGTCAATGATTTGACATATTTTACTGAAATAAATCACACAAAATGGTCACATCAACAGTAAGATGTTCTCATTATGCACTAAATCTTTTAAACCAGATAAATCATTTATGCAAGAAAGCGTCAAGACCAATATACTCTCGCTTGAAGAAAAACTGAAAAATCATAAATGGGTTTACACTTTGGCTTTCTTGGTAGATCTCACAGAAAGTCTGTATAATCTCAATTTGAAACATCAAGGCAAAAACCAAAATAATGACCAGCTTATGTGCCAGATTGATTCTTTCAGAAGAAAACGTTATATTTTTAAAGACAACATGGAGAAAAATGATCCTACCCACTTTGCGGATTACATTGGGGAAGTTGATATTCCCTCACTAGCAAAAGAACATTCTGCTCAGTACTCTCTCTTAAGCCATTAACTCTAAAAGTATAAGATGTACGTTCTACTGGCACAAATTGTTATTGTATTAGATACAAGCTGTTGAAGTAGGGGAGTTCAAATAACTTGTGTTTTCCAGGTAAAAATTGTGAGAGATACAAGCTGTTGCAAGAGCAAATTTAAAATAATATACAACTCTACAGTAGTTTGTGCACATTTAAATAACATTTATATTTCAGCATATGCAATGGTAATCTGTCATTTCTTAATAAGTATTATTAAAGACAACAACGATCCAAAAATAATGACAGTTTCTTGGCCCTTGGGTCCAACAGGAAAACTATTCTGGCCTGAGCGAGGAAAAAAGTTGGACCACCCTGTGTTCATTCCATCATCAGGGTGATGCATCATCATCCTGATGACAGAGACAGCACCTCTGAAATATCAGTAAATTTTTACCAGACTATGGTGTAATATCCCAATATCTACATACTCATTGTGTGCAAACCTGAAATCTAACCAGTTACATGCACGTGCGTGCGCACACACAATTTGAATGCTGGAACAAAATAAAAAGGGAACTTACCCATTGCCTGCATGGAACCGTGTGCTGAGTTTTGTAAGTGATAAGAGTGCATACTGCTTGGTAATGATTGTATTCTGTGTAGACCATAATAATCTCTGGTACACTGCTATCACATCATCCTCTGTTATCTGTATACATGAAATAACAGAACACAAAAACAAATCTCTTTAAACAACAAATTTCAAGAGGACTGAAGCCTTACTAACACGGCTCCATTGCCTTCATGAGCAACAGACAAGCATTCAGCAGATCACAAAATTCTATGCAAAGAAGTCTTCTTAGGCAATCAGTCAAGTCAATACGTAATGAATTTCTAATGTTTCAGAGACTGTCTCTGGCTCCATCATCATGTCAATCCCTGATACCATTAACCCTTACCTTCGATTATATAACGTATATCGACTAATAGTAAATCAGTAACTGGCATGGGTATGAAGGCTTTTGTTAACATGATACTGGAGTGTTTGAATATCAGGCCATAACAAAAAGATTGAAGCAACATATAACTTGCTGTATGTATTTATTCAACACTGTGTGAATGATCTGTCACTTTGTTTTACAATGCTAAGAACTATCAATAGTGATGACTTATCTCTGTACGATGCAGGTCACCTGTAAGCAGTTGTTTGCAAACAATTTCTCCTGACAGTAAGTATTATTGTGGCAGAAATACAGGGCAAATAGAAATTTTATATAATTGGTAAACTAAGCCAACATATGGTGAACCCTGACAATAAGGCATCATTAAAATTATTTGAAAGTCATTATAGCACATGAAGATTTGTAGAATTCTACTAGGATGTAATGCATGTGATTGCTATAAACGTGCCTAAAAACACACCATGCCCATGTAGCTGCTACCCATTTGTGAAACAAATGATCCCTTCACTTTTTGATACTCACCCTGATGGCATTGTCTTCACTGGCCGAAGGTCCATACAGAAGCAGATCCCCATATTCTCCAATGCACCAAGTGGCAACTTGTGTCAGTGGTTGCCGGTCCATTGTGTCTTGCTCGAGCGCATGCCACAGTTGCTCTACAATGTAGCCCTGCTGTGATGTTGACTCTGAGACCAACTGGATTGTGCATGACACCACATCGTCCCTGACATAGTTACCAGCCTGTACACCGCACAAATAATTAAATTACCTGTTCTGGGGTAACTGTACTCAATAACAGTCATATTCAGATTTTGCCAGTCATATGGATGTAAATATTAAATTTGGAGCATACATTTATGACAGTGCTCTCCGTATACATGGAGCTAGCTAGTAATGATTGTGTCACTGCATTCATGTACTAATAATGCAACTTTTATTGATCAACAGCCACATATTTAAAGCTTCAGCGTCAACCTTCATCAATTTATAAAAGTTCAGAATTCAACTAACCATCTTCAAATGTAAATTATGAAAACAAAATATATACATACATCCATTCTTGAGACATCTTTACATTCAAAACCTTAAGTGGTACCTGCCAATTTTAGGTAGTTCTAAAAGTGAATCTGTCATTTGTTATCATTATCTAACCTCTGGACTCTCTTTCAATGTTGCTTTATTTGACTTCATAACTTGCAACAACATTTCAAAAATCTTTAAATGGTGACAGCCCCAGAAGACCATTTATAATTTCTACAACTTACTGCCACAAGCACTTTGAGTAATGTGTCTAAATGCCAGCGCTTATTTGGAGAAAAGCGCTCTGCTGATAGAACGATGCTGGATGAGCACTGGGCTTTGAACTCAGGGTCAGCTTTATCCAGAAACACTAGCAATTCCTTCATCATTGTCCGGATGTTGTTGGAGTTAACAAGTGCAAAACTTAGCTCGAGAGCTCTCCGTCTAATGGACACATCAGGGTCCTGTAAACAGCAAATCAATGATGCAATTCTACAGTTCCATTATAAATTTACGCAGAGTGGAATCTCTATTTCACTGTTCTCAAATTATGGTTTTCCTTAATTTAGTGTTCAATTACTATGGCATGAACTCCATTCCCACAGTATTAACATTCCTTCACTTACGCAAAGATCTGAGGTTTTCAAATTGATGTTATTATAGATCTAGGATTTGCAACAAAAAGTATTTTTGCTATCTGCCTATGTTCAGAGGAAAATAATGCCTCTATCATCAGGAAAGAACATCCCTCTGAAAAGCTGGCACAGAGCCAAAATATTACATGGTGGAACCATCCAGATCATCTATCCTTCATTTAATTTTCACTTTAGTGTTAAATCCACTGTCTCACACAAAAAAGATCAGATAGAATGTTACTCTATTTCTGTAGCCTAAACCTCAGCCAATATTTAATTTTAACTGCATCATTTATCTGAAGTTCAAATAATCTGCATATCTGTACATTAAACCAACAATTTAGTCAGTCAAAGACTCTGCCTGCAGCTACAAATTTTAAAATAATTTCTATTTAATAACTCTAGCATTTTAACAAAACTTTCTTAAAAATCCTACAAGAGTATTTATATTTAACTCAACACATCCATGACTAGGATATGAAAGTCATTTAAAGATACCTTGAGGCACTCCAGAATGGTACTTCTATGCCGCTGTACAGCACTAGTGTCAATGTATACAGTCTTCAGAAGTGTATTCAAAGCTACATAACGAATGTTCTTATCATTATTTAGTAGAAACCTTCCCAGAATATTTACTGCAAGAACCTGAAATAAAACGAGGCATTAAGATATATTATATTCCAACATAAATAACATGATATGACATAATAACCTTATGATAAAAGATTATGAGTTTTTAAATTACTTTTTTAAAAATAAAAACCATTTTTTGATAAAAGAGATAAAGTGTGATTTGAATTTTTACAAAAAGAGCTTTCATAGGGGACTTACTTGATGTTAGAAAATTAAAGTGTAGAATCAGAATATAAAATCACAATAAAATTCACTTGTTTTGGAGATGAAACATGCAGTTGGGTCCTGAACAGACATAACTTTCACACAATACAATCATTTTATAGACTCTACATGTAAGTAATCCACAAAAATACATATATTTGCCTTATCATACAGATATACTTTCCATGAATAGATCTTGGTAAAAAGGTATTAGGACTGTTGCTAAAATGCCATACTCTTATTATCATAATATAAATTATGCATACAAATTTATGTGTGAAAATACTTATCCATGTGATAAAAAGCATCAATATGACTCTGGGAAATTTTCAGGTTATATTTTATAAAAACAATATAGACATCAGCTTGTCAGGTCATACTAGGACTACTTGTTTCATACAACAAATACCAAGGCCTTTTTAGTAGCTCATCTCAGCAATAAATTACATAAAATATCCCTGAGTTGAGAAATCTTTACAAAGTATCCTTTCCCACCTACAGGCCTGAATTTTAAATGTACATTGGATATAGAAAGGGCAGCCCTTCAGAAAGCCAATATCATAATAGAGGCATAAGTTCACTATGTAACCAGCCTAACATCTGAAGTGTACCTCACATGTGCGCACACACACAGACACATGACATGGTCTACATCCTACGGAATGTAAATAAATTGTTATATTCTAATCCAACCACAGTCATCCAAGCTTGGGATATCCCAAGTCACAAAACTATGTGCAAGAATTTCTAAATATTAATGTAAAAATATTAACCTGAAGCAACTTTTTTAACATAACTTACCCTCAAACCACTCTCAGATTTAATATCCATAATGGACAGAACTGTCTCATAGAGGATTGTGTTACCAACATTCTTGCTAGTTTCAGTGTTTGTTGCCACTTGAGCAAGAATGTCATTCATTGCTTCCGAGGCTTCTGCATCATTCTTCCCCAATATCCTCAGCAGACGCAGAATCTTAACCTGGACATCACAAAAGCCTTCAATGAACAAAGTAACCACCTTTACACAGAAGAGTCCTAGCTAATAGTCACTCATCTAGTCAAGAAATTCTGTATAACCCAAAGGTCCAATACCATATTCACAATAGATCTGACTCCTATCAGTCAGACAAATGCAATCTACATTGAAACACCCTTTTTTTTAATATCTTAATATTATACTTCCATCTAAACCTTGGTCTCCGATCCCTTCAGGTTTTCTGGCTAAAACTTAGTAAATATATTTTTCATCGTTCACATGCTTGTATATCTCATCGTCTTAATGTCTGATGAAGAATACAAATTATCAAGCTCCTTACTTTTCTCCATAATCCTGTTATTGCCCCTTCTTAGATACATATATTCTGAATTATTTGTAAACAAGAAAACATTTATAAAGATTCATCCTGTAAGCCCATATGGTTCATACCTTGTCAAATATTGAAATATTTCCAAAAATATATTTTTCTCATACTGTGTGATTGGCTCCCTTGTTGCATAGTGTTTTTGTAAAACAGGTACTATTCATTAGTGCCAATAATACAATAACTGGGCTAACTTATATCACCCGAAGCCACTGTTTATGATATTTCAAAGTTACCTGAAGTTAACATAACTGTGAACAAACCAAAGATGTTCTGAACACGTGTAATAATGAAAAGATGTAAGTTGATAAAGAGTGCATAAGATGATGAACATGATGAGCCACATTTAACAATGACCAGACTAGAAAAAAATGGGAATCAAAGAACACAGACGAAGTTTACGTATACATCAGGTATAAAATAAATTCAACCACAAGTTAAACTCATACTAAGTTATATCTCAGTACTGGCATATCTTTCATGTTATATTTTATAGTTACATCACTAAAACTATGATACTTAGATTAAACCTGCAGCACTTACTCGGTGCCAGATATGATGACTCAATTTCCATAGCTTCTGTAATTACAAGCAGTTCCACATAAACGTGAGACTGACATGAACAAGTTTACTTCTGTATCTGAGTTTGATCACTTACTAATGACTTATCCAAACTATAAAATGTAACTGAAGTCAGATAGTAAGCTGAGACACAACAAAAACTGTCTTTCAGAACACATAATTTCTTCATTGTAATTCCTTCAACATACGTAGATTATTTGCTATTCATTTCTCTACCTACATGGTAATACTACGTACTGCTAGTGTAATGCTAGAAATGGTTGGGCAAGGAGTAAAGTGAGAAGCAGTTGCTGGAAGTGAAAGTAGTAAGGAATGAGACATTCTAAGCAACATACAGCAGAGTCCTGCTTATCTGACCTTCAGTTATCAGACATCCCATTTTACCAGACATGTTGTATTGAAATATTCCATTTTATCAGCAGTCAGCTCAGCATGAAGGAGAATGAATCATACTGCCCCACCACACACCTACATTTTATGTATTCAGTTGCTACAGACATATTACTGTTCAAGTGCTGACATGATCTTGCAGTAAATAAAAGGAAGGAGGTTCAGAAGCAAATACCCACAACTAATATCTTAAAAAAATAAACTCCTTTATTTAAAAATTTAGATTATGTTGAATACTATTTGTATTTGTGAGATTTTTTTTATTTGATGCCATACTGTATTTCCTTTGTAATTTAAATTTGTATTTGTGAGATTTTTTTTATTTCATGCCATACTGTATTTTCTTTGTAATTTAGTAATATCATACAAAGAGTTGATATTTACTTATCTTCATCTTTTCTGTTAGTCTTCCATATTATCCAATATTTTTGACTGTTCAACAGCCCTTCAGTCCCATTAATGTTACACAACCAGGACTCTACTGTACTCCAATCACATTTAAATTTTTCATCTACTTAAAAAAATAATATTTCACACAAACTTCACTTACTTGAAGAAAGGGATCACTAACACCGGAGACATCATGTTCCGGAGAATATCCTGCTAGTATTAGATTT
Organism: Zootermopsis nevadensis; assembly: GCF_000696155.1. Next base: position 153,903 of record NW_019060394.1, on the reverse strand, counting down.
TTTAGAATACGAACCAAGTTCGGCACAATCTGTAACAATCAATCAGTTTCAAAGAACACTATACAAAAATTGTATGACTAAAAATATTTAACTGCAAAGCCCATTCACAAAAACAAAACCTTATTCAGAGCTGAGAAACCTGTTCAGAAAGAGAGGCCAGCATATGCAGGTCATACAATTATACAAGAGTCAAGGATTTCTTACAAAAGGGATATTAACTTTTATCAGCCCAACATACCGTGATAGAGAATGTAAACTATAACATTTAAAGGCTGTACTTATGTGTTGTGTGCTGGAATGTTGAACTGCACTTTTATTAATGAGATTATTCAATATAATTAGGCCATGAACCTCTATAATAGAGCTGTAATAAGCCTGGTATGACAAGGACTAACACAAACACTTTCCCACCTATGTCACTGATATGCTGAACACACTCCACCATCAGACACCAACATATAACATACAAACGCATTCTTTTCCTTCAAATAAGCATATGACATGGCTGGCTGCAGAAATTCTTAATGTTCGATGAAAGTGCAAAGGCCTAATACTTAGAAAATCAAATCAGAAACTTATGAATGATGAATGATAACATACTAGTACAGGCATAAACATTTCTTCTACAAAAGCATAACATTAAACCATTAGAGGATTTATATAAGAAATGAGAAGGAACAGACAGGATATTCGGTAGCTACTCCAAGGCTTGGGCTCTCCACTGTGTGCTGTCACTGCATCAGTTGCTATCAGTCAGCAGGACATGGCATTATATTTTGTTCATTTTCACGTGGCAAATATTTGCTAACAAATGACTTTCAAGAAAGCATCCTTTTTGAAAAATTAGGAGTCAGTCTGTATGGTAGACACTATGCAGAAACAATTACCCCTACATCCACTAAACTATAATCAGAGGATTTAAATGTTAGCCAGGGAAAACAAACTTACATACATTCACAAACACATGGACACGTGCATAAATTATTCCATTCATATTTAAATAACTTTAATTGAAGAGTAATACTAAATTTCTTATGATTCACTTAACTTTATGAAGACTTCATTGTTATCACAACCAGCTAAATGTTATAACACAACAGACAGACCTCAAGAACGTGAATAACAAAAGGCATAACTCAGTATAAATTATGAACATTTTTCCACTTTGCAGACATGCACAAGTGTCAAGAAAAGTGTCCAATATGTTTTACATATATGTGAAATTAAGAGAAAACAAAAATACATTTGGAGAGGTAATCTAACCCTTTGCCATACCATTTAAATTCACTGTATCTAAACAATTACAGTTAACAGATTTGAATTACCTTACATACTACCTTTTAACACTCTACTTTGTGAGGCATGGTAAAAAATTACAACTCAAACATACAGACAGGGGAACAGAGAACTTGTCAGAATAAGAATCCAAATAATACACAGATAAAACACCTTGAAATGTTCACACAAGATGAAGAGGTGAAAGCTTCAATCTGCATCCAGATAGAGCTGGGGAGTGACTCTATAAGAAATTCTATATTTTATGCAACACATAAGAAAAATATTGCCCATAAAACCTCAGTCTAACCAGCAGTAATAAACAAATCTTTTTAACAACAGCTGATACCTGTCATGCTTGTACTTAAACAGTTATAATCACTACCATGGCAACACAGTTAAGGGATTCTTGGTCCTATGGTTTGCATTATAGACCATAAAACCATAGCTATTATGTCTAGCAACCATCATGACTCCCCCACCAGTATGTAGTTCTTTGATGGTCATTAATGCCACACGTGGAAGTTTCTTAGTTTTTGTACTGAAAGTGGCATGAAAACTATCGTGAATAGCAAGTACATAGGGATATGACAGGGGCACTCTCACTGCCTACTTCAGAATTCTGTCCCTGGAAAGACTTATGAAAATCATAAAAACCTCAGTCAGGTTAGCTCCTGGGTTCAAGTTACAATGAAGGTCAGTTTCCATAGGTCAGAAACTAAACATGATAAAAGAACAGCACCAAGAACCAAAGTTGTTTGTTTCAGTGTAGAGATTACAGGAACAAAGCCACAACCCTGAAATATGTCTTGTGTTCAGGTCCCAGTAAAGATGGTTATGCACTTTCTAGTGCAAGGTATAGCTACTTTCATTTATTACACTACCAACTATATGAAAAAGTCAAATTGAGCCCAGGAGACTCAGTCTGAAGCACACACTCCAGGATATTTCATTCAAATTAATTATTAATATGGTAATATTACTTTCAAGTATTTGGTAAATCTATAAAAAAAAAACATGGTAAATCAGTGTGAATAACTGACACCTAGCTATTTTGAACATAATTCCCCTCTGACCAATGGTCACTTCAAAGTAGTCCTATCTGCCTTCCAGGTTAAAATAATTTCTTGCCTGTTTTATGATAAGACTGCTGGATACCATATTAACATACAGCTGAGTGGTCATTATGCATGCTTTTTATCTGGGAGGTCCTGCGTTCAAATATTAAATGAGAGACCAGCTATCCTCATTAAAGTTTTTTATGGTTTCCCTCAGTCCCACTCAGCACCTTCAGATTAGGCAACAATTGCTTCCATCCATATCTTTTCCAATTCATTAATAATCATAGCATCTGACGCTATATAGTTTGAGCTAACAACATTCTTATATAAACTACAAATAAATAAAAAAAATTGCATTTAATATGTTATTTCAAGCGAAGAGGCCACACAGAGTTGAAGGATCAGAGGTTATAGTTCCAACCACAGCAATTTCTGTTGATTTTTTCAACCAACGAAGCAAGCGTCACCAACAAGGATCACAATTTGTCTTTGGTATTCTTTGACGTTTTCTGTACTTAGAACTCTGTCCTGGTTTCCCCATATTTTTAATATAATATAGTTGTAAGGTCCTTCCCATAACATGCAATTTTTCACTGCCAACCTTTAAATAAGGAGCATGCAAAATTCAATATCCTTCATGCAACCCAGATGATTTATGTAAGTACACATGAAATCCTACATTGTGATTTCTACAACAAAAACTGTCAACAAATTGGCTCAACTACATAAGATGTGTATAGTGTAACTAATTTTCATAAACGTGTGAACTTCCACATCTTATACATGCTATAAATATAAATGCAAAGTATTTACATTCTTGGTGTAGTGAAAGCAGTAATTATATAAAGGGCATTTAAAATCCATAGCAATGGTGCTCAACCTTTCACCCCACAGATCATCATCATAAAAACCATTTAGTTCAGTGGCCAAAAATTTAGCACCAATGACACATATCAGTAGAGAAATGCAGTTTGCTAACTGTACTGCACTATTGTTTTAGAACAAGCAGCACATGCAACAGCTAAACAGTTTCAAATGTGAAGGCTCTAAGCACCAAGAATTGAAAAACACAATCAGTTTCTTTTTACCTCACGGTGACCGGAATCCTAAACATGGACACAAACAGAAAAAGCCATATATTAGAATTAATTTAATTGAATGGTGACTGGATTACTAAACACACACACACAATGAAAACCACATAATAGAATTCACCGAACACTTTGTGGTCCTGTGATTGTCATTTAGGTTAGTATATCAAATTCTTTTTGGCAATGATCTACAAAGGTTTGAAACATATTAAAACAAGGTACCTTATGAATAACACAGTTCAGATCTAAAAGAATCTGACTACACATGTACAGTTATTAATCAGTCTTTTAACATCATACCAGAGACAAAACTTCAATGTGTATATACTTCAGACATAACATTCCTAACTTTTATAAACCTTAGAATTTTAACTCACTACTTCAAATTAACAAACTCAGAGCTGTTTAAATCACATTATTTGGCATCATTCATTCCTAGTATTATATATTTCAGTTGTATCATACAAGAACCTGTATTACATTTGATCATTTTTCCAAGACATTTTCACTTTATGTGAGTCATATATCATACCCCACAAAATTTATGACACATGCAGGTTGGCGGTGAAAATTACAATTTCATTCCAAATCAGTCCCCTGGATTCTACAGTTAACTACAGATCCTCTATTCTATTGGTACTATTAGCCTAGTAGAAATGTCAAATGCAGGATAAGATAAGCCCATTAGCTGAAGCCCAATAAACAAAAAACAGACCCAAACAGAATCAAAAGAGCACATACCACAAGTCCATTCAGACAAATCAAAATGACAAGAACTATAATGAAAAAATCCTTGTCAGAAGCATACTAAATTAACTACTGTGATTTCAAATAATCAATAAATAATGTATTCCCCATCTGTGAAAAATAATGGTTTTATAACATAAAAGACAAGCACTATAAAATCCATCATGTCATGTGAAAATTATGCCACGTTTATAAATTGGAATATGAACAGCTTAAATCACCTAACCTCTATTTAAAATTTATTATGAATTCAAATTCATAAATGGAAAACTTGTAACTGCCATGTTACATACAACAGCAAATGTCTGGTAATTTAATTACATATTTACTTACTCTATTTGCTCAAATATAATGTATCTCACCTCAAAACTTATTTTCTTAGAATAATGGTTTTCCCATTTAGTTTTACCAAACACTGTAATCAAGTGTGGTTAGCACTCCAGAAAAGTTACAGCACCAATAACAAGGCTACACCCTATGTGATAAACTGCTCCGTATTTTCCGGCTGTTTCAAATGCAAACCCAAATGATATCCTTACATGCTTGACATTAATAGTATTTTCTATGTGATACAAAGGGCTTACCTTTTTGAAGTGACTTAATGTGTCAGGGCTGTTTTCACACATTTCTGTGATTAAGGTGACTCCAGTAATTAAAACACCTGCAAAGTAAACTACATGTAACAGCTAGTATTCTTTACAAATGACACCCATAAAAATACAATCTTTTAAGAGGTCTGACAGTTAAATAACAAGAAGATTACTGTCTTCTTGGATGCTGCACTGTGTAGCATTTACTGACATTACACAGGTGCTCACTGCCTTCATAATCAGGACCTTCTTGATGAAGCATTGCACAACATCCCAGAAAACAGTCATCTATAAAATAATGATCCAATAAAACATAAACTGCGATCACAAAAGAAATTAAATCCCAACAATTGTCAATGTAGTAGAATCATGTCACCATGCCCCCATGAAGTCATGTCTGTTCCTAGATAGAAATGACAGACAGACCTCATACAAATTTTGCACAAAATAGGATATATAATAAACATTTGTAGTAAAACCTTGTTGCTGTGTCACCTTTGATCTGTTTCCAAAGAGGTTTCACTATTTATTCAATGTAACTACTGTGGAATTAAGGTGATATGTAATTTGGAACTCATCCCTAATTAAATTACAATATGTCAGCTGCAAACAAAGCTAAGCAATAGCTACAAACAGTAATGTGTAAATGTGACTGTAAGAACAATAATCTTCACACATTACATCATAGGACAACATAAACCAACATCACACAATGTTGTATTACCTTTGGCATACAAGTTCTCTTTTCCCTTTTAATAGTAATCAAAAACATTTTTTTAAATGAAAGAAAAAACACCAGAATAACTATCTAATCACATAAATCTGCATAACTCACCGTGATTTTTCTCTGACAGTAATGACCGTGTTGCTGGGAGAAAGATCTCCATTAATTCTGGAACTTTACAAATTATACGGAATGCACATAATGCAGCTTTCTTGCGAATATATGCATTTGGTGACTTCATTAGCCGTTCCACCTCAGAGGCCAGATCACGAGACATTTCAGGCGATGCAATGGCACCCAAGGTACACAATGCAAGACCAACGACAAACTGTGTTGAACTATTCAGATCACTGAAACAGTAACAGGTTTTGATGGGTTAACATGAATCAAACCAAAAATCTACCAAGCCCCATTACAGAGATTCTATTATTTGGTTCATAAACTATCTACAAATAATTGGTGCAAGAAATATAATTTTATGAAGTTACAGTAAACTGAAATACAAAATGGAATAACCCAGTGTGAAGTCAGAATTAAAATAATAAGAACTTACTTAATTTAAACTTCAAACTGACCTCAAATGAATAATTCATAAAGCACACAATATTAAATGCATAACATATTTAGGGATTAGGTGGACATTATTTTAAGTTGTTGCAATTCTAAAACAGATGACATTAACACTTTCATACATGTCATTCATTCACAATTTCCTACAATATTAAAAAGTTTGTCAGAGTTACTGATTTATTCTATATGTCACCCAAATATATAACTGAGCCCTACAAAAATACAAAATTTTGAAAGATAAATTTTAATCAATTACAGTGGAAGTTTGAACTACTAAATATTCTTGAACTTTCTGTGAACATAGTTTGGTCAAAGACAAATTTAGGAAAACAGGGTAATCACTGTCCACTTAGCACACTGAGAAACTTAAATTCTATCTGAACAACAATTTCATGTACTTTATTACCAAGGACCTTTATTACAATTCATTAATAAAATTCAATTTTAGCCCATGAGATAATCTGAACTATAATTTTACATTTTACCTAAATGTTGATTTTCATGTCATCCTTCTAACAACATAAAACTGTGGCTTTCATATTCCAAGTACAAAATTATACTTTTATATTATACTGACTAGCCAGACACACTCCATTTTGCTTTACCAAAGTTTACATAAGTACCTTTTTTATAAAATAAATATGTAAATTTGTACTTTACATGATTTTTTTATACTCCTATGAAGGTAAAATTATATCTGAGATTTTTTTATACTCCTATGAAGGTAAAAAAATTTATGAAAGAACAATTAAAGTATTCATCATGGTGTATAAAAGCTGCAATACATCTATACCAGAGATTCTGATAAATACTAAGAATACTAAATACTGGGACCAAACACCTTGCACTCCTGTTTCATATCTGGGAGATTCCAGGTTAAAACCTCAGCCCAGATACTGACTATCCTGATTAATTCATTGTATTTTCTTACTCAAGGAAAATTCCAAGATAGTACACTGAATTATGTTGTGACTGCTTCCTACCACCTCCTTCCAAATTCATTATTCACTAACCATCCTGACTACAATCTGAGCTACTGACAGCATCATTCCATACAACCATAACTAAAATACAGCAAAATAAATGCTGAGCTACAAATCAATTAGTTTTTAAAAAAACAGCTATTTAACATTAAAATACCTCAGATGTATAATATATGTGAAATCAATAGTTAATTTATTCACTCAGCCATCAACAGTAACAACGAACTTTAAAAAAATTATTACAGTATAAAATGTTGGGTGTTTTGAAGTTCACTGCTTCACATCAAAACTGCCAGAATTTTTTCTCTTAACAGAATTACAGTTTTAAACACAATCACAATAAATGTATACATCTTATCTTTATTTGGCATCAGCTGTGTTAACTATGGCATTATATGACTCACTTCTTTAAGCAGTTCGTGATCAGTAGGTGAACATCCTGGCGTTCATCCAACAACAGCATGGCACCCAAGTATCCAATTCGTTTGTCAGTGAACCGTTGTGAAGCTATCAACTTCAGGCATTCTAGCTGACCAAAGTGTGCTGGATACCTGAATCACAATCATTTGTTACTAAATCAAATTATAAATGCAACAAACACATTCAGCCTGCACTCCCAAGAAAAGATTTATCTATTCTATTTCCTTCCACACCCTCCCATTGCTCCAAATTACTACTTTAATGTTGCAGTGAACTAAAATATCTCTAGCGGGGAAAGGGTGATGTGGACCAATCCTGTTCACATTAATGTAACTGGAATCTACAAAACATCCTCAGTGAACAAGTAGCCACAATCTCATAAATAAAAATTATTTTCACTGTGGTCTGTTAAATTTTTCTCACCCAAGCATATGTATGTACAGCAATTTGGCAATATTTCGACAGCGCCAGACACTATCTTCTTCACGAAATGTTGAACGGATATAAGCACATTCTTTGTTTATGACTGCACGTTCTTCTGCTGCCGTCCGTGCGGCCCGTATCTGTCTAATTAGATCCCTTAGCCGCATAGGAGTAGGCATCCTCACTGTACAAAAGATCACATAATCCACAGTTAACACCAAAATTATGTCATACTCTTACTGTCATCATCATCATCATTATTAAAAACTTTACTGAATTATCAACATCACCATCAATTACATGAAGAAAGAATGAAAATTTACATTGTTAGTATTCAATGACTTGAAAGGCATCAAACTGTATGCAAAATTAACATAATTTAAATCCATACAACTAAACCACACTGAACAATCATTTGTTAGTTATGAGCAAGAGAAATAACACCTCTGAACTATCTTTTGAATATATTTTTAACTACAATACTTACCCCTTTCCACAGCTTCATTAATAACTTGTTTAATTGCAGCCATGTTGAAGGCTGGGTTAAACCTGGAATCAGTTTGTATATTTCAAGAACAATTTTACACTTAGTAAGAAATACAGAGAACCACTATCATCATCATAATTTTACACAGCATTCAACAAGAACATAAATTGCTCAAAATAAATAATACCTTGTAACACAGCAGTTTCTTCCACCTAATTCTCCCTTATCATTTTACCAATCAACATAAAACATCAAAGTAACATATGCTTTCCTTCAACAAGACACCTTGAAACATGTCACATCTTACTGACAACATTAATGTGTCCCATTTTAAAAATTAGAACAAATGACACAGCATCCACCTGACAGGATCACAACCTGTAGAGATAGTCAAACTTCAGTGGCTTTTCTACTTTTGCCAGTACCACCTTCAACTGCATTATTCGGCACTGTCCGAGCTTAACATGAAGGTGGTAGGCCTCCGACTAAGGATTCCTTAAGCCCATCAAAGATAACCTGGCCATAAAACCATTAGGAGTCTACAGCATCCCTTGTGAGTATGGGATATTATACATTGAACAAAGTGAGCATTCTATTAAAATGGGTAAAATAATTAAATTGGAATATCCATTTCTATTATTTGGGTAAGTCAGCCAAAACAGAATACAGTATAAACCTGCACAATCACATGTAGCTACAGTACACCAGCATCCTGGCCAAAAAAATCTAGACACACAGACAACACCATTAAAACTACTGAAAGTTGGATCTAGCCCAACATGTAGAGAAAAAATAGTTTCACCCTGAGCAGATCATGCAAGTCTCTTATTTGTACAATGAAGGAACCAGGCCTTCCCTATACATTAATTTATCATATTTGAGACCTATGGCACTAGTTCCTTTCTTTAGATCAGAAATTTCTTGCAAGTGCTTTCTCTCAGTTTTTAACAAATGCTACAAATGGGCCCAGATTCACTTTTACTCCACCAATCAACAACAGCTCCATAACCACTAGTCCCAAAAACCAAAACTTACTGCCTACTCCTCCGCCTTTCTCTTTGTTTCCCACCACACACTTCTCTTTGAAGTACACAATATATGTGCCAATTCAGGCACTACATGGCAATTGCCATGTTAGGAGGGAAAATCACTTCACTAATGTCTGGATGCTTCAATACCTGTGGTGAGATGAGCAACATCCACAATTTTTACCCTTCACCAAATATTATTGGGATGATAAAATAAAGGAGAATGGGATCAGAGAAGCATGGTCATAAAATATGAAGAGAATGGATTCATCTCACTCAGGATAGGAAACAGTTGTGGGCTAATTTGGATAAAATAATGAACCTAAGGTTCTATTAAATGTGCACAATTTACTGACCCGATATGCAACTAATATATTCTTGAAGATTCTATTTCATGGAGTGCAGATTATATGTCTTCTCCATATGTTTCCCAATACTGAACTATATAGAATTAGCTTACAGTACAACACCCATGTTCCATAACAGCATAATGACTGCACACAAATTATCCTTCCTAACTTGGATATGATTTATTTGTGATGGCTTGAACTGGTTAGGTTAGCTTAGCTTAGCTGCACCACATTTAACAGTTTTCCCAAACAAGATTCCTCAGCCAGTCTTCTGTATGTGATGCCTCAGTCTTGTAGGTGCTTATGAATGTTTTGGAAGAATGTATCACCTCCATAACCAGGGGGAGATGGAAGACTGATGTGACACATTCCTCCATAACATATATAACTATCTATAAGACAACACATCACAACCCTGAAGAGCATCATTGAATTCTTGACATCAAGTCCATACTCAATCATTTTGATCTTATAATAGTATTTAAATGACTAAGAATCTTAACTAACTAGCAAACTCCATCATCAAACAGAAAAAAAAAAGATTTAATGCAGATATCTGTCTCCATCGTCAGCTCTATCAGTCTCTGAAACATAGGGATTCTATCAGTAATCACATGGCTGATGGCTCTAATAGATTCTGATGAAAAAAACCCAGGTAGTTTAAGTCATGATAATGGAGATTTGTTAACTGTTTAGGTTTCACAGTAAAGCACCACATGCAGAAACACACAATAGAGAAAAACTTTAGTTTACAGATGCATAAAATCAAAATATCCCCCTCTAATACATGAATTCAAATTCTAAAGAACAAAGAGAATTCCAGGAGCACCATTAACATTCAGAATCACAATACAATAAGCTCTGGTGTGATAAGGTAAATTTGCACAATTTCGGGCTACAAAAAGTCACATCTACAAGCAATTATTTAAATTTCACCTTAAAAATGTCCAGTTAGATACAAGTATGTACTACCAGCATATACAATGATTATTCTCTTTGCGCAACTACACCTGAAAAGATATGTGAAGTTGCAGACAACTGTAGGGTATAATGAAAAATCAGTTAGCATTAATAAACTACAAAGGTTATTCATAAATAATTGAGCTTCACCTGAAGTACAGACTGAGAGAGTGATAGCTACACAATCACATTTCAGTATACTCCCAACTGAGGGCAATGCACCACTGCCAATTTAACTCCCTAACAGCTGCAGCAAACCAGTTTTTTTGGATGTTAAACACAAACTTGTGTACTCCACTCTGCAAGTCATCCATGTTTGATTGTGGATATGAGGCCTGGCATTGTAATGCAGCACCAACACCTTCTGTACCCATTCACGTCTGTGCCACTGCTGGATTTTCCAGTGAAGATGTGTGTCACTGTGGGGCCACCAATTCCCTAACACCAATGCAATGACTCACACAGCAGAGTTCTCTAGTCAGTATGTACTATCACAAAACACTGGTTTGTTGCATCCATCAGGAAGTGGCCAGAATGATGGCAACATTGTCTTTCAGCCTGTGTTCCAGGCTTGTCCCAACATTTCTGAATGACCCTCATATTATATATAAAACTGATATTAAGATATATACGAATGATAACTTTTGCATTATAACAAGAAAACTGTCTTACATTCCTCTACACAAATAAAACACGTGTATTAATTTCGTACAACTGGAAAATATATAATCATTACTTCAATATGCCAAACTACACTTTGGAGAACTATTACTTATTAATACCTGTTACCTGCTTCAGATAAATATATACTGATGTTTTGTAAATATTATATATTCTCATTCTGAAACACACTGCTCCAATAATGCAACATTTGTATAACAAGTGTTGTCTTCATAATGCTGTAATTTTCTTTTCAAGTTTTTCTTTTACAAAACTGAACATGGAATCACAAATTGTTGAAGATATTTTCTATGGCATTAATTTCAAACACTTCAATGAAAAAGATTCCAAATGTACATCAATAAATTTACATTAACACTTTAACCTCTTAATCTGTTACTCAGTAGAAACACAGTCTTAAAAAAGATTAATATCATTCTGCCACTAATCTACAGAAATGTCAACTTTGGTACAGGAAAAATACTTACAACACTGTGACTATCGTGCAAATTAACCCTCTGACAGAACTGAAGAGTCAAGAAGCCTTTCACTTGAAAAGTTCACAACTACTGCAAATTCCCTATTGTTTTCATTGAATAAAAAGTATGCAATAAATGTTTTTTTCAACAGTTCAATGCAAGACAAGTTTAAAACATAGGCAATTTATAAACAAAAACAGAGATGCTATATTTTTACCACATTAGGTGATAAATATAAACTTAGAAATTAATAACCATAAGTCAAATTTACACAACTAACAAACACATGGATTAGTTACTATTTAATTCTCAATTACATCTGGTAAATTCCATGCATGCCAGATATAAAAAATGAAATCCAATAGGGGAATTCAGTATGCGATAGAATATTTCAAGAGAGTTTGAAAAATGAAATGCGGAACAACCCCAAGGGTACCAACTATTTATATGTACCACCACCCTACAAATAAAGAATTATAACTGATATGTCAATATTTTATTACCCATGATCAGAGGGGTTCATGTTTCCTCTTCAATATGTGAACAAATGATGCAAGATTCAATCGGATTATGTGGTAAACAGCAGAAACCGGTGTGCGATTCCTGAATATAACATGAAAGGCTTAGGGTTAAGACACGGTCATGTTCCATGAATTAGTATGATGGAATATGGTTATGCAGACAACACAACTTAGGTAACACATGGGATGGTGTTATATATTCTACCAAGGAACACACCTACTTATAACTCATTAAACATGTTCCTTCTCCAATTAAAATATGCGTTACATTATCTGAAGTTTTAACAACATGCGCTTCATACTGTCAATAACATAACGTACATTAAGAAAGACATGAACACTGGGTCCTTATGGAAGAGATCTGAGTACTCTTTTTAACATTTCTTCACAGCCATGTCACATGAACCAAAAACTTGACACTTCAAAAAAGGAAAAAATCGAATATCAGTAAAACATGCCGTATGCAACAATACGATAATAATAAAATATGCTCCTACCTTAAACACCACTTCAAAAATTTTAAACATTAACAAGTATCTTAAAAAAAGAATCGAAATTCATTCCCACAACCTCAGCTGGCGAACCCCAATCCTCACATATGCAATCCAAGATGGCTGCTACCTCCAGTGACGTTGCTACAGATTTAGATTTTGGACTTGGATGTCGTTAAATGATGCTGCAGTTTATACTTTTAAAACCTCCAGTTAATGATTATATAATTTACACAATCCACTTTAAGTAGCCTTGACAGGTGAGTACTACATTTTAAATGAAATGGTGTCACTGATTAATGTAGTGCCTGATCAAAGTGAAAGTTACACGAACTTACCTCACAGCTATACAAAATTTATATATTCGTGTAACGTGCTCTTTACCAAAATTTAACTTATTTCATTAAAACTTTCCTGCATTGCAATATAATTCTGAGCAAAGCATCATTTACAACTCTGACTCTCAATACTACTATAATATGAATTACATTTCAAGTTAGCAAAATTGCATTTTGGTAACTTGAAACTCACTTCTATTTACTTACCTCCTGTTCAGATCTGGAGGCAAAACACTGCTCTCAGGTTCATAATAGGGCCACATCACAATTACTACTAGTACTCACTTAACACACAGCTCTTCAAACACCATGTCTGTTACAATTCTGATAATACAGTTATCACAGAATCCTTGAGTCACATAATCTCTAAACCCCATATGGGTGTGTTAAACCATGCACCAATAGATAAGAAATGTCAATCACCAAACACACTTTACAGTATATTGAAAGAAGTTCTGTTAGTGATTTGAAGAAAATGCATTTTAGTCTTTACTGACATTGCTAGGTCACGCTTACTAATAATGAGCACATGAACTGAAATTGACAAACATTGACATGTATAGTTTAAAGTTACATGCTTCCATAAATTTCATAATGCAATTGTTAAATTAAAAAAAATTAAATCCGTGGCGTAACAGCTCCAGAGAGCCTAAGCTGACTGCTGGCCTCACGTTCACATGCCTAAGCAGAGGTGAATGATAATGCAATTGTAATTGAATCAATTCCATCATTCATACATAAATTATTTCTTATTCATTTCATGATAACTTACATCCATATATTCATAGAAATTACAATACAAAATGCTTTAACATGTTTATGGTGCTTTTATCACCATTAGAAAATGGTGAGATATTTTTTAAGGAACCCATGTCTTCAAATTCTGCACAAATCAATATCTTTAACATGTGATAAATCAACACAATAAGTGCAATATTAAAGTCTCACCAGTTTTTAGCAGAATGGAAAAAGGGAGACTTTGCTTTCAAATGGGCACAGAATGCTTGTCATAGTCTGGCCACAGATAAATGCACACTATTTTGAGATGGTTCCACTATTTACTGGTAAATACCTGCAGCTTTTCTAGAAAAGTTATAAGCCTTTTATGATTAAGACTGAATAGCATGCTACTAACTACACATAAATTACAGCATGACTGATTGTAAATCAGTCAGCACACATCACCTAGGCCTCAGTCAGGATGCTGGCATCCTACAGACCAAACATAAGAGGCAAAAGACTGAAAATACAGAAGCTATGCAGAATATTAAAGGACATACTCATAAGTATGATTTTAATGCTTAAAAATATTCAGATAACTATCTATTGCATAAGGAAAAATATGAAGATTGTCTAGGAGATCAAGCACACATATCCAAATGGAACTGGTGTCCTTCATTCTTCAGGTAACTGAGTTATTAAAATGCAGATACACCCATCAAGACTATATGGAGTATGTTCATCTTCCAATGTATTCAACAAAATGTGGCCACAGATGGGGTTACACTGAACCTTCTT
>NW_019060394.1:96128-113283 GCF_000696155.1 Zootermopsis nevadensis | reverse complement strand
CATAACAGCAGAGATGACTGTACACATCAATCACATGAAAGAATCGCAGTCAATCACGGGGACCAACGAATTGCCGATTGTAGGTGTATAAAATATATTTTCTTAATTCCCTTTATTTTATTTACGTGATTTCAGAACTTTAAATGTAATGTCATTATATTACTCGTCAATGTTTGGGTGCTGGGAACGCATGTCATTGACTTCCCACTGATTTACATTATAAAAGAGTTTCAATTTACGCCGATTCTGTTTAGACCGGTTCGTCCAGGAATGCATCCCAGGCGTAAATCGAGGGCTACCTGTATATGACACAGAACAGAAATAATGAAGGCATCATTCTTTCATGAAATTATTTTGCAAATTAATCTTAAGTGAATGTACCATGAATCAACTGTTGATTTAATGTACACTGTTAAATTTATTAACTTCCAAAAGTGTATTAATACTTATTAAAACTGACATAGACTTTTCCTAAATAAAAATCATCTCTTCCTCTTTCTTATAAAAAACTATTTTGAGATCTTCCTCAGTAAATGTCTTACTACATAAATCTTAAGAAACAAAATACTGGTTGGATGTATTCATTTATCCTATAACATAATTCAGTCTGTTACAATACTGTGAGAGGTAAATTTATCAAAGCTGATCACCAAAATAATCTTTCCATACCCAGTCAGAGCTGATACAGGCATCACCATACAGTCTCTTCGACCAATCAAATGAGCACTCTGATTAAAGATGGGCTTCACTTCACGCACTCCCATGCAGTCTGGAATATCCTGCTTGTTTGCTAATACAAGAAGAGGAACTCCATTCAAGCAGTTACTGGAAATCATTTTATCTGTCAACAGCATAACATTGGCAACATATAATATAAAGCATCTTAAGGAATGATACTAATGTGCAAGTACCTATATGGAAACATGTATAAGATAAAATGCAGTAACTTTTGCCTTGTTGGTTATCTTGTTGGACACTATTTTCAAATATGTTAAATTTAATTAATTACATACCATGAAGCAGTATAGCAGGAGCAGAAGTAAAGCTCCAAGTATTTTATGTTTCAGCATAAAACTGAGACAAATGGTTATCATTACACACTACCCACTTCAGCCTCAAAGACCTTCCCATAGTATCTACTGACCAGGAGGCTTCATAGAGTTTAGGTGTGAGAGAGGATAGAAAGCACACTTTTTGGTTTATTAATGCACATACATCATAGACTGGAACAAAATACCTCTACAAAAAGTAAATATAATATTAAAGAAATAAGCATACCAAAAGCTTCCTTTGAGTCTGGTATACGGTCTCTGTCTGATGAATCCACAATATAGATCAAAGCATGAGACTCAGCATAATACTGCAACAAAAGGAATATAAAGCAAAAGAATTAATACAACCAAATAATGAACTACTCACTTGCATTTAATAACAAAGTTGCAGAATACACAGGTGATTATTTTTGTCATTTCTTTGGAGATAGGGCATGGAATGCTGACTGATGGATTCAGATCTTTGGAGATAGGGCATGGAATGCTGATTGATGGATTCAGACTTCACTCATAACTTCACTCATACTGTTTGTAATACTTACATATTTATAGACTATATAAGATATGAAATGACAAAGCTGGATTTTTCCCCCCAGCTTTGTACAATAACTACTATTAAAAGATTTTGTTAATTATCAGTGTGTGATCAATCACAAGCTGCAAGCCATGGCAGACAGAATGGAGGTGGAAGAGTGGGTAGCCAAATCAAATGCTTCAGTTTTCCCCAAAATATATCTATGACAAACATTCAAAATTTATCCTTAAACTATGATTAGTCTTTCATTTGTATTTCTTGCTAGATGCTCAATCATGTTCATAATATTCTTTCTGCATCTACACAACAGCTGCATAGACATCACAGTATAATGCATTTTTTCCTGTCTATCAATTCTAAAACTGCAAGTTATAAGCACTATACAGATTGTGCAACTGAAACCATTTTTAACAACTTGAAACATTTGATAATTAAACACTTTAATCAAGTATCTGACTGTAAATTAAATGTGTAAAATTTGTATGTATAAATAATTACCTGAAATGTTAATTTGGTAATAAACATATTCTAAATAAATTGGAATTTTACCTATATATTCTATAAATGCTAAAGAAATATTAATAATGTAATTATAATTGCAGGGTATTCTGTTTTGAAGATGTATCAATACCTGTATTGCATTTATTAGTATTTTCTGAATGTGACATATTGTTCCACATTTTGCTTCATAATGTACATAATGCATCCATATTTAAAGAAGTTGGCTGTCTTCTGGGTTTTTGTGCCTCCATCATCAGGGCCCTGATAATGGAAGAAGCAAGGACCGTTTGAAATTTTCATAAACTTCTACCACATTACATGACGCAAGAACCCAGAAGACAGCCAGCTTCAGACTTATTGCCATGATAACCTCAAATCCTCTACCTATTTTTTTAATATGTAAAAAGTAAAAGCAAAGTAAAGCTGTCTCACTATGTGCCATTTAGGCAATTGGGGGGGAGAGGAGGTACAGCTCCTACTCATTCTTAACTTAAGAGGTGAGGGGTCAGTGTCACGCCACGACCATGCTTTACCCGCAGGAAAGGAATCCAGTACCCACTAGATATTTAGCTGGGTGGGTCCCAGCACCAGTCTGGATGCATAGACTAGAAGAAAATTCTCTGCCCCCTTTGGGGATTTATAAATACATGGTAAAAATAAATTCATGGACTTCATCAAAGCACAGCCACTCTCAAAAGACAATTCTTTGCTTGAGCATTCTAAACAACAGGCTGTGTCTAAGCCAAGTCTGGGAATGTAGGATTTGAGGTTTACACAGTGATGAGTCTGATGATTGCTGTCTTCTAGGTTATTGAGCCCTGTAGTCTAGTAGATTTCCAACAACGCTTCAGACGTCATACCGCCTCCGTTATCAGGGCGATGAATGTGCCAACCTAGCCCTTCAACTTCCAAGTCCGGGAACTTCCTGACTTTACTGCATATAATGTAAGGATTTTGTATGTAACAATGACGTTATAATCCAAAATGCATGCAGGAAAACAGAACAAATTATCTCACTTTGTCCCATAGAGATTGCAATTCTTCTTGCCCACCCAAGTCCCAAAAGTTGAGACGGATTCCAGCAATATCAATCTTGCCAATATTCAATCCCACTGTGGTCGTAATTTTGCTTGGCTTCATTCCCTTGTAGTTTTTCGTAAACTTTGTCTTGGCTGCTTCCAGATACGTCTGAAAATTAATCATGCTATGGTGAATTTTAAACTCTTTACCCTCTAGAAAATACTTAAACTGAATACATGGTACACAACTGCAATTTCATTTATGGTAAAGTGCCCACGAAACCAGGTTCTTTAGAACTACTTACTGTTTTACCAGCATTGTCCAAACCTAATATTAAAACACAGTATTCATCCTTTTGTGCAATATATTTATATAAGCCATGGAGGAGAGTGTACATAATATTTCAATGTTATACATTCAACTAAAATATTAGTACTTGTTGCGCTATACAGACGTCTACACTGACATCTTTATATCAACACAAACACACACGCAGATGTGCAATTCTATGCAATTGTTTGCAACGCAGCGCCATGCAAGCTGCCATCTATTTTCTAGAAATTTATAAACCAAACAGTGGTTTGCATGGCTGTAGTGGCACTTCAGTCGGTAATAAAGTTAGCTGCTATAACTTGTACGATAAGAGGTTTTCACAGCTTGAGTCTGAAGTTTGCCGACTTCTGGGTTATTGCGCCGTATGGTCTGGTAGATTTCCACCAACGTTTCAGAGGTCATACTGTCTCCGTCGTTAGGTCGATTAATTTTGTGATAAAACTTACAGAAATCAATGGAACAATTTTATACTGTACAGTTTTTAAATATAAGAAATTTTTAAGAAAATCATCCTACTCTCATGGTGGCAAGTATGAAGATGACTTGTCTTTTGGGATGTTGCACCTTGTAGTCTGGTAGGAAATGACTGATGTTTTACAGGTGCTTACTTCCTGCAACATTTTTAAAAGGATCCACTGTAATTTTAAAACAGTGCATAAATTGAAGGCTTGGATGAATATTTTATGCAACTTACAGACAGTTGTTCATCGATGAATTCTTGATGAGCATAAGATTACTTGCCAAAAATAATGTGCTAATGAATTTTACAGGAACAGATTACCAGAACACCACCTCTTGTTTCCCAATATTTTACTGCATTTACCACAGCAACAAATGCTAACAATTTTGTGGAAACAATTTTATGAACCATGTTCTGCACAATGCAGTATGGATATAAACAATAAAGAAAATAAATTCATTTTACTACAACTTTTTAATACAGTATTAATTGTGTATTACATTTAAGAAAGGAAATAACCATAACATACACTATGCTAAACATACTATAATCATATATTTACTCTGATATTTATCAAGAGTTATTTAAATGGAATTATTTGAAAGCAGAATGTTGAATAAAGACAATTTCAATTTACTTGTTTGTGATTTATTTAACAACACTGTCAGCTCATGATGTATATCAATGGAAGTTTGTTTAAACTCAAACATCAACAAGAATATAAATACAATAACAATCTAGGCATCTTGCTATAGTTCCTCTCTGGCTCTCGTCCCAGCTACATCAACACAGTACCTTTTCTACTTAACTATACATCAAAGGAGAGTTACATAACTTAATGACATCTCTGCCACAATTTCAGTAGCTGTACATCTCGATCACTTTATAATTCCTTCACAAACACACCATTTTATACAAGTATCATACACGAGAGACAAATGGGTAACCTATCACTCTAGCCATCTATTAACACCCATTTCTGACAAGCCGATAACACACTCTACACCTTTGGGCTGTGTTTTTGGACATTCAAGATATCAACCCAAAAAACCACTATTTATTATTACTCAATATATTACCCACTTGTCCCTTTTGTCATTAACACAGAATTACATAACTACAATTAACCCAGTCCTCTTAGTTGCACTACTCATAGAATTTATGATGGGATTCAATTCATTTTAACATTTAAATAAATATTAAATTCAAAACGCTGTCATAGAGTTAAAATTCTATCATATATTGTATGCCACTTGATAATGGTCATATAAGAGACCAAAACATGTAGTGGCCCTATTTAACACATAATTAGTATATAATTAAAGTTTGTTGTGTAGATGGAAAAAGTGCTATAAAATAACAATCTTACAAATTAAGACACCAAGGACAAGAAACCACAAGAAAATGAATACCACCAACAAATAACTGGTGGGAACTTCACTACATATTGTACATAAGATGATAAGACATTGCTACTGGTGCTGTTGCTTCCTTTCCTTGATCCATGCTTCAATCTGCAGCCTAAGTTCATCATTTGGTTTCACCATATCCATTGTGAGTGGGGAGCGATTAAATGGGTCTGTTTGGTCACTAAGCAAATGCCTACAACAGAAAAGTCATTATAAAGTCACCTTATGAAGTTCACATATAAAAGATCTGATTAAAAATGACCAAGAATGAATTCATATCTTAGACCAATTGAACTCTGCAGCTATAAAATTGTTACGAACATGCCAAGGCATGTTCCACTGCATTGCTTCAGTCATTTATGGTCAGCATTTAAGGTGACAGTAGTTTTGCCATGCGTCAATTAAATGATACCTGATTTTTGCCATGCGTCAATTAAATGATACCTGAGAGAACAGGAAAACATGCATCACATTTCTAAAGAATATAAGAAAAAAGGAAACCAAAACTTACCAAGGTTTGAAATAGTATTTGGAGTGCAACATTCAGCTGAGCACATGTTTCTGGATGGTATCATCATTTTATGTGGCACAAATATCTGTTAACTTTGCATGCATGAGGGAAATCAGAAAGTAATTCATAAAATACTTTCTCAATAAAGAAAATGTCAAGGGCAGAGAACACTTTGCAGACTTAATGCAGATGGGACAATAATATTAAATTATAAAGGTAAAGACAAAGTTATCCCTTCTTTTACTTATACTGAAAGCATTATTACTAGAAATGTTTGTTTAAAATGAGAAATGAAAACTATGAAGTAGCTAACCTGGCAATTGTAGAACGGTCAACTGTAGTGTGTGATGAAGGAAGAATTACAGGGTCTGACATTATTGTTGACATAATAGGGTCAAGAAATTCATCGGGTGCCTCTGTCAGAATTTCATCCTCTGTTTGTTTCTGCAATGCCATCTGCGCTACTTTCAGTGCCACATCTTGTACATCAGCAATGAGTGCTCCTCCACCAATACGAGCTGGCAGAACATAAACTCATAAGTACATAATAAGGTAACATAGATATGTGTAACTGTTCCTATTATTTCTGTATTATCTTATAAAAATAATCACTGATTCCATGACTCCTCTACTTGTCTTTGGTAAGAAAAAGTTCATGTCTGACAAATAAAAAAATTGTTGTTCACTATATGTGTTACATTAATTTTTCAGCTTCCTAGGGAAACATTCAAAGCACCTGATAAGTAATATTTTTATTGCACTGATGAGCTATGCTCTTCGTCAGCCTTTCAGAGAAAAGCATATTCCTAAATCTTGCTGGCAAGTGAATTACATACTAACATTCACCATCTTCAAATTACTCATAAAAGAAAAATATTATATAACTTTGTTCATGCTTATCAAACTATAAATTCCATTTATACAACATTTCCCTAGTATTTACTGAGGTAAGCATGAAAAAGTAATTCAGCTCTTTATTAAGTTGTCATTACAATTTTTCAAATTAAATGAATATTGTAATGACTACAGTTTTTCATATAATTCTCAAATATCGAATCTAATAAAAATCAATGTATCCATTCTCAACTTGTTAACATGTATGGATATACAGAGTGATTTTTAATAGGCACTTGACAAGTTTGCAAATATGCGTATTAAAACTGTCAAAATAAGTGCAATCAACGATGGAATGTAACTGTAACTTCCTGGCTCCTCGTAGGAACATGATGCCCCAGTGACAGCTGCATTCCAATTTATCAGTGAAAGCACTGTAATAATAATAAAATAAATGCATTTTATTTCATGATGACCTACAAAGAACATGGAAGGAAATGGTCCACCTTATTTTAATTTCAAGCAATCCGGTATTTGTCTGGTAGGACAGGAATAACCTGTGCCTGAGATTTGAATATTTGACATCCTGAATACAAAAGTGAGATGACCACTATGCTGCAACATTTTCCATGTTTAAATTGAAGATGGCTTATAACTTACCAAGAACATCTTCTGCTAATGTAAAAAGGTGAGGACTGTATGAACGTCCATCTTGAGAAACTGCTTGGCTAAATGAATCACTCTCATATAGATGAACATAGATCTTGCATATATCCATTACTATGTTTGCAGGATTAAACTCATATTCCTTCTGATCCTTGACCTACAATACCAAAGCCAGAAGTAGCCTTTGAGAATTGCATAATTTGCCTTCATTAACATAACAAATTTAATTTCAAATCAGAAACATTAAACATTAGAATACAGAATTAATATTCAAGAGCAATGTGTAGGAGTGGCATTTCTGTAATATAAATGGCTGAAATAACTTTATTACTTAGTTTGTAAACATAAAAATTGTCCACACAGCAAGTCAACCCACATCTTGGATTTGCATTACTTAGCAACTGCCATATTCACATGATTTAACTAAGATTTATTTTTGTAATCTTATGAAATGCCTTGCTGCCATCCCCCAACTCAGCTATACTCACCTTACAACCTTATACTTTCAATATTTAAAAAGAAACTGTACACATACCTTGAAATTCTTTTTCTTTGGGCCCACTAAATGAAAGAGAAAATAGTTGAGCATTGAGGCTATACGATCCACCATGGTTGGATGTGAGAATATTGATGTTATTTTTGATGTTAA
Source organism: Zootermopsis nevadensis (assembly GCF_000696155.1). Next base: position 105,313 of record NW_019060394.1, on the reverse strand, counting down.
AAACTCCAAAGTGTGGATTGTTTCACGACCTAAAATGTTGTCGAATCTGCAAAACAAAATAATACCCATTTACCTAAATGAGTCAGGAGCCAAAATAGACAACCAGAGAAACAAATACTGGAAAAGATTATCAAGCTTATGGAAAAAGAATTAATAAGTAAAATTTGTACGAACAACAAAATTTATATTTCCAATTATTTGAGATGCAATCTGTCTTATATAGATTTCAACATAAAAACTATAAATAATACCCAAAATACTTGTGTATCATACACCAGATTTTTAAAATATAATTAGTTTTAAAAACCTATGAGCATTCAAATTTATAAAACACCTCCTAGTAAATTATTATATGACACCCAGGCATCAATAATGTACAGTACTTAATGAAAGATTCTCAGGTTACAAGCTGCGTCAGGTGGCTGAACGGTAAATAAACCATATCTTCTGCCAACGTTTTAAGAACAATCTCTGCTCTGATCCTCAGGGCTGCTGGGTAACAAATCTCTCCCTCTGTTGCATGCTAGCTGATGCAAAACTCAGTTTCATGTTACATGTTAGCCTACCTAAAATGCACAAAACATGCTCTGCTATGTGTAGCACAATTTATTAAGTACTCTTCTGTTTACCAACCTAAACTAATGGATGTTATTTTTTAATTTTACTGGTATCAATAAAAAACTTGGTGTGGGGGTGATGCCATAATTCCAGGAAATTTATAACTACATTAGTAATTAAAAACACATCTAAGGACTTGACTACATGACTTGTTTTGCTACCCAGAACTGAAACCTGAGATAAATGTTTTCAGCAAGGTGTTGCCAAGTCTTCCACCATGATCTTTATGAGTTGTCCATAACAGTCAGTCCTGTGCCAAGTAGTTTGCCCATAATTATTCAATAACATTGAAACACACAAGGGTGCTACTATAATGACAAAAATGAGGACTAAAATCAATGACTCTCACTTCAGACAGTTTTATATCACACTACATTTTTAGCAACGCTAAATGATATATTGTCTTATGCAATTTACCATGTTTTATTTTGTACTTCTTGCTCCTCATTACAATTCATAAGTACAAATGCCTCCTTTACATTCACTTCAGATCCACTTAGTTAATATTAAGTATGTAGTCTAAATAACATAACAAAATACTTCAAAAACACTAAAACAGATGTGTATTCACTTCACATAAAAAAATAGGAAAGATAAACAATATTTTCTGTAAGTCTTCCACCTGCGTAAGCTGGCCACATATCAATGGGAACTACAGGCAGCCAACAGAAACAGATTTCACTGTAAAAGAAACATACAAACCTAGCATTTGTGCCAATATGTTCCAGGTATCTTTCATTATATTCTCGCTCATGAATGGGAAGTTGCTCCCATTCCCCTGCCTCCCTTGCAGTCTGCAACTGCCGCAATTCTGCCATGTTGGAAAGGGCTTCATCCAGAAGAAATACAGCATCATTCATCAGCAGGTTGACAAACCGTAGAAACAGGGGCGGAGTGACTGTTTCCATATTGGCCTCTGCTTCTCTTGCCAAGTTTCTACAGATTAAGGCAGAATACATCTCTCTCTCTAATTACCCGTCAGATTCAGTTAACAATGAAAGAAACAAGAATTGTACCAATATAAAGATGTAATAAAACTTTTAAATAAGCCTATCTACAAGGAGACACATCGTGTATTCCTCAAACTCCCCTCCAAGTAAAGACAAAGAATGAGGCGTGGGCAGGAATCTAGATTCAATTTCAATGAACAGTAAAACCCCAGATCCATATGATATGGGCATACTAATATCTCTTGGTACATGAAGAAGGACCCCATCTTACAGATGACGACTCATGAAGTGATACCAAAGTATGTATTTAATAAATCATTCATGGTCTGATTTCCTGACTAAAGTGAATGGGAAAATAGGTTTCAGCCTTACATCAATGGAGGACTGATCTGGTAAACAGACGGGTCCACAGCAAATGAAGGCACTGGAACAAGGACATAGTTCAGGGAAAATGCTCAGTTTCAACCTTGGACAAAACACTACATCTGGACAGAACCTGTGGAATTTCATTCTAGAAGAAATAACTAGAGAAAAACTAAGACTGAATAGGAATCAGTCAAGATAAGGAGACAGGATTATAAACAGAACAATGCTACTTAAGGGACACCTATTCAAACTGGGACTGGCTCAACTTTGGAAAGATGCAGAACCCACAGGAAATGAATAGCCTTGTACTTTCTGAACAGTTTAATAGTTTTACTGGCAATATTTGACCTAACTTTCAATGCATTATGAAATCTCAGGAAACATGTACACATAAACAATAGCAAAGCTGTATAATACTTACTGAAAACATTCTCTATGTTCTTCTATCTGCCATAAATAGTCCATTGCAATATACATCGGCCGACGATATTTAAATTTCTCTGCAAAAGCTACACTCTGTCCAGTCATTTCAATCCCCACAAAAACATCCAGGAGGCTCTTAACAATCTGAAATAACAAATATATTCAATCTAACAAGTTAGCAACGTATGTATTCTGGTATGTTAACCAGAATTATATACCTTTGAGAACGGTACCAGTGATGTCAGAGTTGTCTGGTTAGCTTGGGATTCACCAGGTAACTATAGTAACAAAAGTAATCACAGTAACCATGGCAGCTTGGGGATTCTCCAGTCCTGTGTGCATAATACATGTCTTCATGTAAAGTGCCACTATTGCTGTTCAGCTGTAACCAAAACTGGAATATGTCAACAAATTTTAATAACTCACCAATATAAAATTTCATGAACATATGTTCAGCCATTATGTACAGACAGACAAGGCAAAGACAACAGGTATATTTTCACAACTTATAGTTGTAAACATGCCTAATATTGTTCTGTTAATGTGCTCTTCATTTACAGATTTCCTGTTAAAAGTATTTACAAAATGATTACAAGTTAGGCCATGCCCACTTCTTTCTATATTTTCTACAGTTCGTTATTTATTAATCCTCCTACCACGTGATTCTGTGTAATTCGAGCTACTGACAGTGTTGTTAGATAAACCACAAATAAATAAAATAATTGAACAAAGGCTCATGCAGACTTTATTTATCACAATCCAATTTATGACCAGGAACAAATATGTGATGAAAGTGCAGTCTGCTGTACATAATATTATGAAATATGGACATAATATGATAATAACCTAACAATAATAAGCATCAGATATTTCCACTGTAACCTCTATTAAATTAAATCCGTGGCGTAACAGCTCCAGAGAGCCAAAGCCGACTAGCTTGACCGCTGGCATCACGTTCACATGCCTAAGCAGAGGTGAACAACCATCCAACCAGATATAGGGTGACGTGTGGTCAGCACGAAAAACCCCCAACCATTGCTAGCTTTCCTGACCAGATTACGCTACTCATTGTAGCTCCCCAATTTCCTCACGATGCTGGGTTGGCACCGGTCCCATACACCGGTCGAAAGCTCATGAGAAAATTTCTTCTCCCCGGAGACTCGAACCAGCACGCATTCCGTATCGCCAGTCCGAAGCATGATGCCTCAGACTGCGTGGCTACGGCACAGGACACTGTAACCTCTATTACCTCCATTGATTTAAATATTGTTTTATTATATACTTATTCATTTTTATTATTTAGTATATTATTATTTTATTATCTATTATAAACTGCACCTGTTTCCTATGTGGATGTGCCTTGAAAAGACTTTCTCTGCAAAACTTGCCCAAAGGGTTTGGATTCAATGCTGGCTGTTCCTGACTGTGAAATGGGAGGAGGGATTCCAAGCATTCAGCCATGCTTGCCCGCAGATGTGGATTTCGCATCCTCTGTGGAGAACCCATGAACACTAGTATCTGAGTAAGCACTGGATTTAGAAGAGCATAACCTTGTTCTTCAAAAGTTCTTGGGCTAAAACGCCGGACAAAACTCAGGAAACTGGCTAAATTCTCTATTAGGAACTCTGGCACACAACTGCAACAAAGAAAAGAAACACACACACAAACATATTTATATATGCACACACACAGAAAGATCCTCCCTGGGTTATAACAGATCCAACTTACACTCATTTTATATAAAAACTTACAAAAAATTAAATTTTTTACTACGTATTCTATAACTTTCTCTTAAATAAAAATACTAACTGCATTCATAATTTTTGTAACAAGCTACCACAATAAATGGCAGCATGTAAGGTAGAGTGGACTAACAGCTAAGTGCCCAATATAATACACTAACTCCTGTGCAACCAACATCCAGTGAAGTGTTACTAAATATGGTTTTGTAAAGAACTTACCTTTATGCTCTGCTAAAAACCATAATCTTTTGATTTACATTAAAAGAATTAACTTGTTTTTTTGCCACGGATGATCTCTTGAGGTCGAAACGCGCTTGGCATTAGTGTCCTTCATAGTGTAAAGAGGTGTGTGTGTGTGTGTGTGGTTTTTGTTGTTGTTGTTGTTGTATACATATTTTATACGTAAGGTACAGTTCGATGTTAAAAAATTTTCATCAAATATATGACAAAATGTACCTCTGGATGCCATCTACAATAAATGGCACAAACTATACTGTACAAATACGCTCATCTCTCACATAAATCAATGAAGCTATAGCCCATGGATTCTGCACAGGTTACTTTCAGGACATTCTGTCCACACAGTTTTAGTAAGGTCTGTACTGTTTACAAATAAGCCAAGTTTAAGAAATATCATGCAACCAAATTGCTATTTTGTACTGTTACACCTTATACTTGCCCTTTCTTGTACATTGTAATCATCCACCTGATTTTACCTCAGTGTTGCTGGTACCTCTTCTGGCAACGGAAACTCAACTTTCCTAAACTGAGTAGGAGCGTAAGATTTTCTTGGAGAATGATCAGAGTCCACATCCAGTGCAACTTGCACCAGCCACACTGCTGTACTAACAAGAAGCTGTGCAGTCAGGTTCAAAGACTGAGGATCCAGCAGTGCTGCACGAAGTGAAAAATACCTGTATGAAATATAACAAATTATTGTTAACCTGTATTATACTATATTATTACTGAGCTCATTTTATTCAATGGCAGATCCAAAAGCATTTTTCAAATTACATCTATGTCATAGTATAGTGTATGACTCAGATTTTTACTGTTACAGAGGACATTTTCCTTCATGTTAGATGGACATAGCATGCCAGATGTTCAAGGGTCCAGACAAGGGACCCACTACAAATAATATCTATATATAAAATAATTCAAGCTACTTTTATTCTTAAATCTACCCAACAGAATGTTGAGGGGAAGGGAGTTACACTCCTACTATGTACATAAGCAATCCCAGCTTGAGTTCTCTATCTGCATGCTGGCTATTCTGATAAGAATTTCCATGGATTTCCTCAGGACCTACACATAAATGCTGTGACAGTACCTTAATGTAAGGCATAACTACTTCCTTCCACACTCTGATTTACCACTTACATGTAACCGCATATAATCTTACAAAAAACTACCTATTTGAAATACTGATATTATTTTGGGAGTGGTGAAATTTTGGCTGCCTTGAATGCAATGTATAATTGATAAGCAACAGTCAATGATATAACTGTGTGTGTGTGATATGGTCTACCATGGCATGTTTTACTTTTGGAAAATGTTCCATCATTGTAATGCATTTTTTGGATGTGGTATACTGTTCTCTGACTTGTTTTAAATCCTGATTTCTAGGACCTATGGGATGTATCTATATCCACCCATCCAGCATCATTCTATTTGATACTACATAACCTACAAAAATGAAAGGGGTATTTAAATAACCTTTTAAATAAACTCAATCCCATATCTGCTGAGGTTTTTTTTTAAGGGAGTAAAATTACTGCCATTCCATGTCTGAGAAATTTTTGTTGCAGTATTTCATCACATAATCAACACACTGATGGAATTGTTGATCAGGATACTGTTCTGCCTGCCCCAATGCACACTCCTCTCATTTCCAACCTATTATGCCACATGCCTAAGGCAGGATGGGTACTGGGATCCCAAAATCAAGTAATGTGGCAAAGTTGCAAAGGCAGCAAATTGGCAGGGATGTACATAAATAGTGTGACACGATGGGAAAATTGTATACTGACACTTTAACATCTATTTTAGTTGAATCTTTAGCTCACAACATAATCACCTTATCATGTCCACTTCCATATGTTCACTGATGGTTTGTGCCACTTCCGAATTTGCCCCAGCTTGATTCCGAACATCAATGAAGGCACGCTGCATACGAGCCAATTCATGATTTAATTTCATCAAGTGCTTAAATGTGACCCTGAATCCTAAATCCAATGCTTTGTGAGTCAAGTAAAAGCATTCAGTTACAAAGCCATAAGTTTCTGATGAAGGTCGAGAGGTATCCTCTTGAGCTGGTATGAGGCATGTCTCTAAAGCCAACTTCTTCATATGAACACCCTTTAAACATATCTCAGTATCACCAAGAACTTTGGCAGCACAATATGTGGGATCAATGCGCAATAACTTGGGATCTGCAGTGTTAGAACAAAAAGGTTGGCACAACTGCAGAAGAACAGCACCAAGATTTAGCATAAAACCATCAGAAACACATGGTGATGCTCCTAGGTTTAAATCATGGTCATTCCAAAGCTTTCCTCGATCTGCATTTGCTTGTAAACAATCAGCAAGCCAAGACAATGTATGATGTCGAACTTCATTTGAACACTTCAACAAAGAATAAAATATTTTATATAAATTCTCTGATACTATTTTAGTAGCAGCCCATATGTTTCCTTCTTTAACACCAATTGCTTGCAAAGATGACTTCTCAAAAAATTCATAAGGTCCATCATGTGTTTTAGGCAGGCAAGACAAAGATAAAATTGTACCTAAAAGGGTGTTTGCATATGTCAAGCCTATATGGGAATCCCGTGGTGAACTGTGGACTATAAGGACTGAACCTAAATGACTTTTGCTAGAAAATATATGCAACAACCTGAAGTATGAGTGGTTAAATGTAAAAAGGTTGCTTTGGGCTACATCCCTATGAACAGTATCCAATGTTGAGGAAAATGCAACAAGAAGTGTGTCCACAGCACTGTTTTCACCATCATCTAACACAAACTGCTGAACTAAACCATCAAAGAATGCATCCAGGTCAGACTCTGAAATACTGTTGTCACTGACTAGCTTCAGAATCTGGGAATTGAGCTGTTGTGATTCAAACAATTCTGGTTGTTTTAGGGCCGTGGCTGCATTTCTCACCAGCAAACTCAACATCTGAGATATAATCTTGCTATAACCGTTATTCTGAACTCCTGCTTTCATGCTGAGAAGTCTTCTATGGCATTCAAAAAGATACAGAATGACTTCTTTCTGGGTTGCATGCATATTAGTTTGTGACAATTCTTTGTTAACACTTCTGCCAATAACATGGCTTTCTGGATCTTCTAGTAACAACCGCTCAAAAAGTGCCTGCTCAAGAGTTTCAATATCAATCCAATTCTGAGGTGCTACAGCCAAAGCAAGTTCTTCGAGGAAAACCAGCTCATTTATTTTACCACTTGTATTAGTACATGAACTATTATCCAATGTCAGGTGAAAAATGTCTTCTACCAGTTGATTCACTTCCAAACATTCCTTAGCTTTTACAGAGATTGCGGAATTTTCCACATCATCAACAGAATTGACAATTTCAACTGCATTCTCAACTCCAGATAAATAATGATGTTGCTGTTGAGTGAACGATTCAGCCTCATTCACAGACCGGAAGAGAGCTGAGAACGGATTACTTCCAAAGTTTTCCGACATTCTTTACAGAAGCATATGAACTTCTACATCAAAATTTTACACTCATTTAAGTAACAAGTCTTCTTCCACTGTTTGAACATTCACTAAACTTCTCAAAATTTATCAAATAATTGCGGACATTACACAAAAATGTAACTTTCGTATAAATAAATTATGCACCATCTCTTCGTACACCACATCACGTATTTGCATGAATTTCCAATAAATAAAACGTTCAAATAAGCAATTACGTTTGCCACAACTTCCTCATGTGGGCTTACAACACACTTTAGCGTATATTATCTGTGATGGTAGAAAAAGTTGACAGTGGAACCACGGTTCCGGAGAATCTGACGTAATGTAATGTAACAATTCTTATATAAGATAAGTATTTGTGATATTCTAAAACGTTTTTACTAGCACAAAATTATCTAGTCTACGACGCACTTCTTCTACAACCGATTCACAGCTCAGCTCTTTCCGCAATAACGAAAGCGGATTGTTGACGGCAGTAATGTAACACAACAATGTCGAGTAAACAGATGACGTTTTTTAGGTAACATAGCAATGCACGCAAGCTGACCATTGTTGTCGGTCCATATTTACACATTGTTGATATGAATTTTACACGTTTTCCTTTCACTTTTTTGCCGAATGACCCTTACGTATAGACGTATTTAAGTCAAAACGAAGGTAGACTGACAAGGTCATTGCAGCAGGGAAATTTAATATGTGAATTGTACATTTTGAACCGTACCTTCGTTGGTATTTACTTGTGACTAGTATCACTGCTAGTTTTACGGACAGAGATGTACAGTAACTTATTTGGAATGTTTTTGTGGTTGCAGTGAGGTTAGGATATATACAAAAATAATTACACTGTGAACTATTCTACTACTTACCATTTTCAGAAGGTTTCATCCGATTTGGTGAAGTGAAAGTCAGTTTGGAATAACTGTATCGAACAGTATTATTAACTATGGAAGTAAATATTGGCGATGTTGTTCTGCCCGGCGAAGTAATTCAAGTGCCTGATGCAAATGACAGAAGCAAGATAATACTTGGGCCAGGTTTGCGACGTCACTTGGACCAAGTTGTGATATCAAAAAGTGGTGTTCTTAGAGTAAAAGCACCTAATGTATACTGGGTGGATAATTATCAGAAGAGGTATGTTCCTGTAAAAGGAGAAACTGTTGTGGGTGTTGTAGTAAATAGGCTAGGAGATACATTCAAAGTTGACATTGGGTCTAGCGAACAAGCATCATTGTCATATTTGGCTTTTGAAGGAGCAACAAAAAGTAACAGACCTGATATTCAAATCGGAGATATTGTTTTTGCAAAGTTACTTGTAGCAAGCAGAGACATGGAACCAGAATTAGTTTGTGTCAATTCCTTA
>NW_019060394.1:37061-96114 GCF_000696155.1 Zootermopsis nevadensis | reverse complement strand
GGCTTTGTTTTTACTTGCAGCTTAAATTTGGTACGAAAAATATTAAATCCAGATTATCAGCTGCTGAAGACATTAGGAAGTAAAATACCATATGATATTGCAGTTGGAATGAATGGTAAAATATGGCTAAGGGCTAAAACTATAAAAGAAACTATTGCTGTTGGAAATGCAATATTAGCTGCAGAGCTTCTGACAAATGAAGAAATCATTTCCATGTGTCATGATACGATCAGTGCTCTGAAATGAATGTAAGATAAGGTTTAATTAAAAGTATTATGAACCAATTTGATAAATGCTTCATTAGTGCTTGGTAAATGTAGTTAGAAGACTTACTAAACCTTCATTATACTGCATTTATGTAATGTGTTACCATTATACTAGGAAGCAGTTTACAGGTTAAAAATATACAAACCATATGGGCATGTGAGATATATTGCAGAGAATATCTCAGGGTTTTATTCTGTTTATATGCGTCACAACAAAATATGACTTCACTATTCATTTTTTCTATCCTTAAACTGTTGTGGCTCCTCAGTGTATGAACAGACTACAGTATACAGTAGGTGTCTATTTGTCTTAAGCATTTACAGTGATATTATGATCAAACTTCTTTTAAAATGTGTACTAAGTTTATTAGCAAAAACAAATATCAATAATAGTTAAACTGAAATTAAGTGGAACTAAGTTTTGTCACTGAACTGAGAATTGGAAACAGAAATATGTATAACAATGAAAAACAGAATGTTTGCACTGTGCTAATGCAGCTACTCTAAAGCATTGTTAAATAGTAACTGTTTTGTAAAGCAATACCAATATAACTTATGATTTTATTGAAAAATGATGGTTCATTCTACGTTGATCCTATCCAAGTAGCTGCAAAGTAGTTAAAATGAAATTCTACTCTTTGTTCATTTAATGTTTGTCATTGTCTTGTTTGTATTCAGTTTTATGTATTTAATTCCAGGAGTGTTCTTATACATAAAACAGTTTACAATAGATATGAACAGATGGCAGTAAACTAATTCAGTTTTATTATAGACTGATGAATATCAGCACTATTATGTATACAGAGGACTTGCATCTAGGACAGCCTATTTACAGATGACAGTGTCTATAATCCTAAGGCTTGATTGTGGAATACAGTCTCTACGCTCCAGTACTTCCAGACATGTTAAGTTTAAATGTAATGTTACTTTAAACCAGTTTGTAAATGCGGTTTAACAAACTGGTCTGCACCATAAATCCATAGTTTTAATACACCTCAATTCAGTTCATCTTCCAGAAATTGTTTAGAGTCTGTCAGATGCGCTGTATGTGTCTTGAAACTGAATCTTATAAGAGACTAAAAAACTGTTTGATCTGATACTTATGTAACTTTTCTAGAATAATTAGTTTGTTGAAAATAAATTTGTAAGTGTATAATTTGTAATAATTCTATTGAGTCTTGTGTCTTGTCTGCATTATAATGAACCAATATTCCACCAGGAAATGGACAGTGGCACCACAAACTTATCATTTATAAAATGTTTTATAATTTAAAACCTGGATGTGAAGCTTAAAAAATGTGAGCATTGTTGTTTCATTATATGGTGTATTTACTGATAAACTGTCATGCAACAGTCACAGGGACACCATTTTCATTACCTCTTAATAAAAGGTAAGTCTGATGTTATTCTTTCTATGGAGTGGTACTTATATTAGAAAACTATTTTAGCATTGAGTTATGCAGTTCCTGCTGGGAGCAGGGATGGCACAGTTGTGTTCCAGTTTATCAGTAAATGCACTGTACTATATAGTAGCTGCTACCAAATTGCATACCTCAAGGTCATAGTGAAATATAATGTTCCAACACACAGTAGATCCCCTGCCAGTGAACAGTTCAGAACTCACAGCATAACCAAGCCATCATCACTACTGGTGACTTATGGCTGTGTGGTAAGGGGGATAAAGTCCTTTCATGGCTGTGACGCATGCAATTTGGTGACACTACAGTGTATCCTCAACTTATTCTATGGGTGCCCAAACTGTAAAAGAAATGTCTTTTCAACAACAAAAAATCTGCCTGCATTGTGTAATTTTTGACATGCCTTTGTTTTTCACCCTCCAACATTGATACATCTGCAATTTATAGATAACTGTTTTGGAAATGAGACACACAGTATCCTCACGAATTAAGTAGATGGAATGACTGACAGTTTACTGGGAAAATAAACTTGTTCTGTACTAAAAATGACATCAAATTAAAAACACTAATATAATAATTATTATATTGATTAAACACAAACATGACGCAGTTAAGATATAAATTATATAATTGTCAAATAAATTGCGAGATGAATTATTATATTGATTAAACACAAACATGACGCAGTTAAGATATAAAAACACTAAATTTCTACTCTGAATGTGCTATTTTACAGTATCAGATTAAAGAAACATAACTGTTTATATTGGCTGTACATATATAGAGCGTGACTGCAATCAGCGATACCCTTTCAGCGTATCCTAAAACACAACGAAACCAAACTTTCGTCACCGTGACATAAACAGCATTCAAAACAGACTATTGTTATATTATATGAAAGCACTTAGCGTATTTAACTGGCAAAATTTACCATAAATGACAGGCGTACGCGAGCATTGATTATTTCGCCTACCCTACCTACCTATTCAAATCGGCTTGGCCTGTTCCGAACCGGTCCGGAACTGAATTGGATTAGCTCAAAGCCGGTGTGATGTAAATAGCTTTCATAGGTAGCCTAGGGGTCAGGCATTTTAGTCGGTAGTAACTTGGCGAAGATTTTGTACGCATCTTTAGCTTTCTTGGTAATCGCTACAGAAAATACAAATGAACGAACACAAATATATGTGGAATCACGCAGGAACTGCGCTTTTAATTTCGATTTGGTCGGATAGTTCGGTTCAAAAGCAACTTCGAGCTACTCTCAGAAATCAACCTATATGGGATGGTGTTGCGCGATGTATGATGAGGAAGGGATTTCGCGTAAATGGGAAACAATGTCGTACGCGAATAAAAAATATTCTTGTTCGCTACAGAGAAGTAAAGAAAACTGGGAACTTTAATGGCAGTGGCATTGAATCGTTTTACAATGATGTTGATCGTGTGATGACAGCTAGAAACCTGCAGGCATCTACAGGTACTTCTTCTCGTGGTGGGCCATCCACAGGTAATTACATAACTCGGTTTCGGTTGTTAGTTACAGATCACTAATAGAAGTAAATATATACGTATTATTCCTTCTTCAGATCCATTGGGATTGGTGGAGCAAAAATACAGCAATCAACATTCCAAGGAATTTATTAAACAAGAAATGGTGCAAGTGAATATCAAAGCGGAACAAAATTCTCCGCCGACTATTTCAGGTAGTCGTTGCCTTTAAAAGAAATAATTCTTGCAGTATTGCATTAAAAAAATTATTAGACCTGATTATCCTGTTCTGCCCCTCTCCCATTTTTTAGATGACAGCGTACAAGAATTACAAGATTTCTCTCAGGATTCTACCAATCAGCAGCAGTTTTTCCATGCTGTTGATGTAATGCTGGACGATGACCAATCTTCCTCTTCCATACATATGACGTCATCTACAGCGCGTCGTTCGCCTTTGTCACTCCTCCAATCAGGTAATGGGATATAAAGCATTGTTTAATTGAAACATACATACGCGCATGAAAGGATTAGATTAAAAAAATCGGGACTGAATCGAAAAGTACTCATATACCGTATGAACTAAAGGTTAACAATTCGGCTTCGTTTGTCAAAAACGCGTTTTTCCGTGTAGCCCGGTTTCCACTAATGTACAGTAGGGCCCCGCTTTTCGGCGAACCTGCTAATACGGCGCTTTTCAATTGCGTGCATATGCCCCACGCGCTCAACAGCTGAGTCAGAGAAGTGCGTCCGGTGCCATTTTATCGTCGCTGATTCAGTGTTTACAGCTACTACTGATATTCATTTTACTTTCATATCGTTTTTTTAGGCCTAGCGCTATTGTGCACTTACTATATGATAGTGTAAACATCTTATTAGGCTTTGATATGCATTTGGAAAAAGGCAAAGATCCGCTTTTCGGCGGGGGTCTGGTCCCTAACCTGCCATATATGCGGTGGCCTACTGTAATTGTTAACAGAGTTCGGCCATTGGACTGTTATTTCTTTTATGAATTAGACTCTTCCATCTTTCCCCCTTTTTTCCCAAGATAGAATTGAATATGGGGTCCGAGGGGTACAGTGGCTCACCTCTAACCCTTTGCAGAACTATATCTCACCTCCCCAACACACCTTCACGGCTTGGTGCTTAGGTAAAGGTACAATTTCACCTAAACTTTGAGATGAACTACAAAATCGGTCTGGCAGAATAGATAGAAAACTATTTCTGTACAAAATATAAACCATCTAACATAAATCAACATTCCATTCAGATGACACAACAGTAGCCCAAGATAATGAGATACATCTTGTGCAAGATAATGGTCATCCATCTCTACAACGGAGTTCACTACATTCTGGCTCCCACTCCAGGAATGGTGCGAGGTTAACAAATCAGTATTCCCGCCGAAGTACAATGCTCCGACTGGAACGGCTAGTCATGCGTGCAATTCGTGCTCAAAGTGATGCTGTTACAAAGATTTTAAATGTTCAGAGTGAGTTGTTCACACGAATGGTGGAAGCTGACAGAGAGCGACAAGCAAGAATAGAAACTAAGCTGGATCGTTTAATTGAACGACTGGATCAGAGTTTGTCTTCAGTATCAGCACCAACAGCAGCCAATAAATCAGTTGAGATAAACAGAGAACAAGATGCACAAATGAATCAACTTTTAAACAGACTTGACTGGGCTATAACTCCATCTGTACGTCCTACAGCTGTTTCAAGGCAGCTGGAAATAAGCAATAGAATTCAAGAAACAAAACTAGACAGTCTTCTAGACAAACTAGACAGATTATTACCAGCTCTGAATCCACAGGCATTAAAAGGTCAACATACAAGAGAGCAACTGCCAGAGCAGATATAAGTCATACACTACACTAGAATGTTGGTTTTGAGTGGCTTTATTAGGTTTTATCTTTACGGGGTCCGCAGTGGCCACGCGGTCTGAGGTGTGGGGCTTGTGCCGCTTGGTCACTGGGACCGTGGGTTCGAATCCCACTCAAGCCATGGATGTTTGTCCGCATTTTTCTGTGTTGTGCTGTCCTGTGTACAGGTAGAGGCCTTGCGACGGACTGATCCTTCGTCCAAGGAGTCCTACCGAATGTCTATAGATCAAGCCAATGAAAAGTTGGGACCTGCAGTGCTCAGGTACTTGAAGAACGGGTTGTTCCCAGTATCCCCACTATGTTTTATCTTTACTGTATGATTAAAAATATTGCCATAAGATATTAATGAAGATGGTGCACAGATGTGGATTCCCCATTTATATGTATTATGTATAGTACTGTTGGTCCTTTAGCACTGTGGTTTGGATTTACTTCCTCAAAAAGAACATCAAGGAGGAAACAATGTTTTTGTGCTCTGTATGCAGTTCCTCTGCAGCTTGCAGAAACAGTACCACAATCAGATTTCTAAATTTAGCAATTTTTTCTTATCACAATGCAAAACCTCCCGGCAAACTTACAGCTATAAAACTTATTTATTGGCATCTTTTAAATGTCCAACACTGAATATTAACCTTGAATGTTGTTATTCAAGGAATGTATAATACAGCCTATACAAAATGGAACCCACAGAAAGCACAGCCGTTAGGTACTTATATATAACAGTCATCATCTAGATCAGGCATTTGCAGCCTGCAGATATTATTTTGGCCTGTGAACTAGCAATTGTTACTTTAAAAATTGGCTATATCATACAGCGGTACTTCTTAATTTTTAAATAGCTGTTTTGATACTTATTTGAATTGCTACTTTGAAGTTCATGCTCCTGGATCCACACAACTGTTCTGCTGACAAAAAGTCCAAGTTAGTTATTTTCGTGAAGCCCTCACATGTTGGTCGGCCACATTCCCAACACCAAGAAGTTCGGCAGAATTCTCAGGCTGCTGAACAGATATGGTACACCAATAGTTGCTCTTAACTATTTATGTAGCTGACATGTCTCAAAACAGGAGTAAATTCATTCCATTCAATACAGCCAATTTACAGTTATGTGGAAACAAATACTTTTGCCTCAAACACACTTAAACATTTTGGCATGTTTTACTGGTAACCAGTGTTGAAACTTTCATACTACTTTGCTCAGTATCATGTCTGACATCATGCCAATGTTTTGGTATGTAACCTTTTCCACTGGTATGAGAACTCTTTTTTGTACAATACATTAATGAAGAGTGGATGAATGTCACATTTTTCAACAAAGGTGGACTGAAAGCTGATTTTTTGAATTAATAAAAAAGCTACCACACATTTCTTTTGTTTGAACATAATTTCTATCCTCAGGAGTGAAACTTAAAAACATTTTTAAACTTTGCATGAGGGAATTGCAGCTGAATCTTCAAATGGAGCAAATTATGCAATTAAAGTTGCAGTTTTAAAGGAAAAATATATAGAGAGCAATTAACAAATTAAATAAACACTTCTCAAATCATCTGTTACAGAATTTTATAAACTCTACCTCCCTTGAAATAGATTACATTCACCTTTACAGACATGCTCGAAGCCAGTATAGCAACTTGGCTATCATCAGAATAACCAAGATTTTTCTCTTTACCATATCAAGACTGGCTCTGGAGCCCTTCCATCCTATAATATAATGGATACTGGGGTACTTTCGCCAAGGGTAAAGCAACAAGCATGTGAAGCTAACCATATAATGCTGTGGTTAAGAATGCATGGAGATATACCTCCATACCCCATATGTATGCATGGGGTCGTACTTAGTTAAGCACCTGGGACAACTTATGAATTAATATTTATAAACTAATTCAGAGATGCCTCCTTTTACATCAATGTGCACACACGTAACAAGATAAACCACAAGCAATATAAAATTAAGTATCTTAAAACTCTCCTTAATTTCCAACTGTCCTACGAGCTTCGTATTCTGCAGGTGGCCCATGTTCTAAAATGGCTGCACACCTCTGATCTAGAAATTATAACAATTTATGTAGTACAAATATGTATTCAAGTAAGATACAAGCTCCTTGTTCTTCACTGTGTATTATTACCCCTGCATGGATCTTGCAACCTGTAAATAAAAATAATATATTATGATATTAAAAGGAAACACTGTCATATAGTTAAGCAGTGTTATACTACTGATGAAATAAGCAACAGAAACATATAAAATATTTTTCTACTTTGCTAGACTTCTATCTAGAAATCATTGAAACTGAATTTCAGTCAGTTTGTTATGCTACTGTGATGCATATTGGTGAACAGCACTAATAAATGACTCACACCCACAAGAAGTACAACTACTTCAATGACAGATTATTAATGAATGCACTCTAGGAAAGTAAATGCAATCTTGTACTCTTTCTTTCAATGTGAAGGCCAGCATGTTCTTTCCTGCAACACCAGAGCCTGCTTTGAGTCACAATGTGAACTACCTATTTGTTAGAACACCAAGAGCCCATACTTAAACAACCAAATCATGCACACAGCAAGCTAATAAATGCAAGCGCGGGCACACAATAAAAAAACAAACTAGAATTGTATTCTCGTGAACCTACTGACAAAGCAACACTTTTAATGTTGCAAGAGTTAACTATTAATGTGTTTCATGATAACAGGTACTTAAACTTAGTCGGTATACAATGAACTTTTTAAACTCTTAAAATTACATTGCAAGGGCTGGAAAAGATTTACCACTCACAGAGCAGCGAGTATAATTTATGCAATATAAAGCATTAATGTATGTGCGCACACAACACACCCTATCCAACTTAAAACTTTTCACCAAATGTAACAGCAAAAAAGATTAAATATTCCAAGGACCCTCCAACGCAACCAGACACTGAAGATGAAAGTCGTTGATACAGAGAAGAGGCTTAGTATTCTTTCTTGCTCTTAGTTTAGTACCTGTGTATTGTAATATCCTGATCAGACTGAATGGATACGTCTTGTGGGGTGAGGAAGACAAACTGAGAGTTTGTTTGCTGTCAGGAATGCGCCAAAAGTAAATCCATGATCACTCGACGATTCACTTTATCCTGAAATATAAAATAATTAACTAAAAAAGCAACAAAAACCTTAAAACAAGGACTTATAAAATCACCTACGAAATGTCAATGAACTGCATATGCAAGTATAACATTTATACAAAGCCTACATGTGTTCATACGTTCTACTTCCTATAAATCATGTGGCCTATTTATTTGTTCTACGTGATGTCTGGTGATGGCATAGCTTACAGTTCTCATACTGTTTACTCTGAATACCATGCATGGCACAGGTCATATTTGAGGATTATGTCTATGATACCTCAGTCTTTGTGGAAATCACTATATTAAAATTAAAATTAATATATGGTGTATACAGTCAACTATGAATTTGTGACTCATGGATTCAGAGTGAAAACCAAACTAGAGGGGATTTAGTAAAATGATTCTGTCAAAATAAATACATTAACATCATCACACAATTCTGTTGGGCATACACATTTGAAAATATGCAAAATACTAGGCAAGTAAATTGTAAAATATGGTACAAAAATCGATAAGGTGTAACATATACACAAGAAGAATACAAATAGACAGAATGGACGAAGACTGCAGACCAGATATAGCATGGAATTGAAACAAACAAGGCAGAGTTAAGAGGGAACCAGGGATATGCTGGGAAGGTGATAAAGGCATTAAGATAATTAATCCATGAAGATAAGAAAGTATAAATGAATGAGAAACTGAAAGCCACAAACAATCATTCAAGGCAGAATTGGCACAATGCTTGTATGAAGTACCACAAACTAATTTCTAGGTAACAGGAAACAAGAAGAACAGGATTTGCCGAGTCCTATTTCTCACTGTATTGTACTCTTTGCTGCTCTTACCATAAAGACATCAAATTCATCCAAGAAATAGAAAGGTGTTTCAATAGCATCCCAAAGGGCCATGATGAAAGAAACTGTGGAGTATGAACGTTCTCCTCCAGACAGGGACATGGTGTCTGCTACTGAACTGCAACTCATATAAATATATTCACACATGTGCATGCATGAGTGCACACACACACCACTTACAGAAAACTCACATTTGAGGTGCATCCACTAAAACTAAATTCATCACTGTAATCATCTCTTCGGAATTTCTTCAAGATGCTTTGTGCATTGTCTGATTCTCGAATTCTCTTCTCTGGACGGTAAGAGTTCTCAGATTGTGTCTTTTGTTCAAGTAAAGCTCCATTCACATTCATTTTTAAAAATGACCTACATTAAAAAACAAACATGTAAACATCAGAATCAGTAACATGTGAGAACTACATCTTTACTTCTTAGATAATTTCATAAAAATGTAACAAACTTAATTTCACAGTCTTCCTTGAGCAGTTGAGAGTCCATTGACATGTTCTACATCCTTTGGTTGAGTCCTAAGAAGGATCTATGGAATGTAAATAAACTCTACTCTACTTTACTGACTTTTTCAACACAACTTACATGCATAATATCTGTCTTACATAAACCGTACTTCTTGAATGAATTATCCTAGAAATAAGATATAATTTTCTTTCTGCTCCCTTATATCCAAACTAAGTAACCACATCTAAACAATTAATCATAAAACACACATAACATGTAGCTTAAACTCAAATTTTAAATATTTCAGTATTATGAGAAGGAATGGATTACTGAGTTATATCACCGAAGGCCAGGTTGAAGGAAAGAGAGGACTAGGAAGAAGATTGATACAGCTAACCGACGACCTTAAACAAGGAAAGAAGATGACGTTCCAGGAATTAAAGCGAGAATAGGAACAACTGGAGAGCCCTGTTTGGGCAGAGCAATGGACCTGTCGTAAGACAGAACACTTAATAAAAATAATAACTGCACACTGCATCACCAACATGGTCATCACATAACTACTCCTTTACACAGGCCCACCTGACTCAATTCTCATTCAGCTAGACACTAGATATATGTAATTTTTAATAGGTTTTATTTCGTAAGGAATTCATACTTGCAACAGTTTCAAGAATATACAAATATGCATTTTCCACATTTACTTCTAGTCAATCAACAAAATATTTTATATGATAACCATAAACACTGTTAAAATATGTTAACTTGGTAGAAAGAACGTCATCACAAACATATCTGGATATGTGAAGGCCAGAGTGAGCGAGCAATTTCGCATGATACAGGTCAAATGCCATTTTAGATCAATGAAATCTAAAATCCTACAATGAGCTGGGTTTATGGCTTGAAATAGAAATATATGGAATTCACACTGAATTTCTGTGAAGAAAACACTTGGTAAACATGTATGCAACAACCCAGAGGACAGTCATCTTCAACAAGTATTGTATTTATGCTATGACATACATACTTGGGTTAGGCCTATAAACGATCTACAGAATTCAAATAAATTCAATACTATTCTACAAAATTGGATGAAGTAAATGTGCAATAGAGTTTTTTTAAGATGTGAAAAATTACTTATGACACATATTCCAAGGAGAATAAAAGCAGTAATTGTTTTGCACGGTTTTTAAAGTATGTGTAAAAATTATACTAATATTAAAAAAAATTATGATTTCATACTGCCGTCTCACCTCTATACATATAACAGGAAAATATTATAACAAATCTACAATAAAGCAATCTAACCTGGATAATAATAACAGACAACCACCCTAACTGTACAAGCGTCCTACTCATCCGTTGCTTGTGAGGCAAAGTGAAAGTGGGTTCTGCGCATGCGCTGGTGATGTATTCCTTACCTAAGAACATTGTGCCATGTACCGTAAAAGTCAATCTCAGGAGAGGCAACTGTTCACTGGTTCAGAAATTGAAGTACTTCTTCTTAATATATTGAAAAAGCGTAGGATATATATATAATGGAAAATACAATATAATGTACTTTTTCACTGCCTCCCTTGTATCATATTCAGAAGTGGTAGGAGGTTGGCAGACTTAATCATCCATAAAAAAATGGCCACTCATGAGAATTAAATACTATTTAAGATATTTCCATCTGAAGCATTTACGAATCCTTGCCCTGGCAATGACTGTATTCTCATCTCTCCTATTCTAATATATTTAAAGCTATGATAAAAATTACTTAGAAGTTATAACTTGTACTTGAAACACTTGATGTCAGGTTGTACACAGTCGTGTGCATCACTTTTATTACAGCAAGATAATGAGGCAAACTCAGCCACAGTACTGACCAATAACATTCATTCCTATAAAATTACAACTAGAAAAATAGGTAGGGAGAAACACTCAGCAATGTCTAAATCCGGCAATAGAAATATATGGATGATATAAATATTTGTTATTCCATGTTGGTATTCTGGGTTGTAATGCAGCATGGACTTAGGTCCTGAACATAGAGGCAGTATATTCCTTTGTTGGTATCTACTTACATAAGACCACATGGTATTTAAACTCAGAATGACATCTTAACTGCCGTGAGAACCTTATATTTCATATGCTATTCCAAATTATACCCCTTGAATGTAATTATGAATTTATTTTGCAACACATTACATTTGATTAACTGATTATGTTAGCTGGCATTTTTAACACTAGTGCAAGTACAGAAGTAAGAGCTACTGAATTCCATGCTATGTATGTAGTTGCTCTATAAGAAGGAAATACAGGTTCTGGATGAATGGGATTTTTCCAATGATTTTAGGTTTCTGAGCCAATAAGTGTAAAACTGTTGCTGTGGTCTTTAAAAAATGCTTTATGCTGTACCTAAATGGAAGATCTAATTTTCATTTTATAGAATACTTGTTTTAATAAACTTGAAAACCATCATCTAAATGACAATAAAGTGTGCATTTTGTAATATAGTGCTCGAGATTGTGAAATTTATTTGCCACACATATTTCCCTGGATTTGACTCCTGTGGAGTGAAAATTGCATTCACAAGTTCTTTCTGTCACAGGAAACATGCTTCCCATTTTAAAATTGAAATAAGATTTTCATGGAAAAATTGAACCCATGTTGCATTATACTGAAACAAATATTAGATAAAAGTAAACTTGCCACAAAAGGGTTAATACATTTTACCAACAAAGAGGCATTATTCTGATAAACAGCTGGTTGACATGCAATTATAACTTCCATTTGTAGATCAAATTACTTCTGGCACAGTATAAAATATCACTAGTTTTAATAAATAGAAAACAGTTCAGAGTTAAAATTCAATTAATATTGTGGTTAGCATCATACCATGCACATGTTTGTATTGAAATATACACATTGAACATAATGAACACAAGTTTGAAACGTCTTGGAGGATTACAATTCTAAAATATACCATCTCTCCTGTTTATTATGAATCATGATGAGGATTTCAGGCAATTAAAAGTGTGATACTTTTTTTGTACATATACTATACTGTAGAAGCTAGTGTGATGGCAACTTTGCAAGCACATTAACAGCATGAGGTTCTATGCTCAATTGATTAACATATTAAATCAGAAGTATCAAGCACTCTAGGGAATACTTTATTGAAACATCATATATTCCTATATATATATATGAACTGTTTTTAAGTATGTCTATCAGCTTTGCTACAATAACGAAAACTGTCAGATGTACAATTTGTTTTATATTTAGAAATAAAAGTATCTGGATAGATATATAATATGAAGAATTAAAGTTAACAAAGAGTGAATCAATTGAAGGCCTTGCTGTTGTTACATGCTGCTGTGTTCCCATTAATTCTTTTACAGGCCATTCTAATTAAAACTGGCACCACACTTGGGACAAATATTAACTGCAATAATTTTTCACAGAACCAGTTTTTTTATCAATACACCAAACACTTGGTGAAATTTTGTCTGAATTTACAGGTTGCTTGAGGGCAAGAATTTTATTTTTTTGTGTACACAGCATTAGTACGAAGTATGTACCCACTATTAATTCCAAATACAAATATATAAATACTAGGAAAGTAGGACAAAAACTAATGTAGCTGTGTAGTATTCAACTTGTGTTATGTCACAAATAAAGATGAAAATCTAAGAGGAAACTACAGTAATTACAGGGCTACCGACTAGAGTGACAAAAATAGCAAAGAAAGAGAAAAAATTACTATGCTACAGTACCTGTTACCTTTTGTTTGTACATGTTAACTGGAACTACAACACACAATATCTGGACAGGGAGTCTTGTTATGATACACGTCCTTGCATCCCAACTATCTGTTCCTTCCACTGCCTGCCAAGTGTTTACATCAAAATTGGAAAAACACTACAGTGCAGACCAGCAGAAACTAGCAACACACAAGCCTTCTGTTCTTAACAGTTTCTGCAGGAAACTGAAAGAGTTATAAAAAAATCGGAACCAGCATACATATACAGGTGGCACAAAGGAGATCCTAAGTAATTGTTACCTATAAAGGCTTCACCTTGGAGCATTCTAACCACCTTCGCTCTTCAATTTAACACCCTGTATGGATTTAATAAGTGCTTTACATCTTTATGCAGAGGCTCAAATTTCTCAATTGTTTTCCTAAATTATAATGGGTATACGATGCATTTTCTTACCTTTTCTGACAAAAAAACATGCTGATGTAAACAGTTCAACATTCCACCAAAAATCAAAGTGGGAAGTAGAAAAACAGAATGTTTAGAATTTAGTCTAAACAATTAAACAGCATGTAACAAGAACACTTAAGCTGTACTGTAATTGCCACACTTTCTTTCTTAAAACAATATATTTATAAAAAAAATTCACATCAGTGAATACACCTTATGCAACATAACCAACACAAAAGGCAACATGAAATTTAGTAACAGTACAGAATCAAGACAGGATAGCCAAGTGTAAGTTAAGGTTCCGATATTAGGCATCAATTTTAATACTACTAGTCCACTGAAGTATCTAAAAACGAAAGTAAAACATTTTGACAATGTTATTCTTACCATCCTGCGTATGTCACAAACTTTCTACATCTTATACTTTTATGATCATTATGTGCAGGAGGGTTTTCAAATGTTCACACTGTCAATCTGATTTGCATACCCCTTTTTCAGTGCCCTTTCTCTTACAAGCAGTTCTTGGTACATACTCTTGACGGATTCAATGGACACTTATGCTTTCCTCCCTTCCCTGTCTGACTTGTTGGTGCAAAGCGTCTGACATGGCAATGCGCAACACAAAAGGGGGAGGACATTCCTTTTTATACCAAAGCAAATTAAAGTTCATAACATTATGTTTGTATATAAATTAGGATACAGAAACACTATATAATAATTATATAACAGATACAATGCTAAGCTCCGTGTCCACTGTATTCATGTGTTGACCAGATGAGTGTGGTTAGCGACATTCCCACACCTTCACAGTTTGATCTACGCTGCCGGAAATTACATACGGATGAG
This sequence comes from Zootermopsis nevadensis, assembly GCF_000696155.1. The sequence continues at coordinate 81,604 of NW_019060394.1, read as the reverse complement.
TCTTGTGGAAATCTGAAACAGAGAATGGTTCATGACTGAAGCGGCTAACTTCTGGGATGTATGACTGGTTGATAATAAATTTTAGCTGAAGAAATGACTAGGCCAGTGGACAGAAAAAACCTAAAACAAATTTTAACCAAGGACTATGAATTTCTCATTGCTTTGACACAAGCTACATTCCCTGCTTATCTCACTCTTTATAAAATTCACTACTGAACTAAAAATAAGAAATGGCTAATGTACATGACAATGTCACAAAGCAAACAGAAAAGTTGTGAATATTTCCTTCTTCCTTTTCCACCCAAGGAATTAATGAATTGCAAATGAGACACTCAGGATACTTACCAAGTGAAGTACAAAAATGTTGATGAGCTTCAAGTGTCTTCATGCAGCGTTTGTTGCGCGTGTCCCATACCCGCAGACTTTTATCATCACTGGCACTCACAATAAATTTACCACCAGGATGGAATACCACACCACGCACCCAATTGTCATGGCCCACTAATGTGAATAGGCACATCCCAGTACCCACATCCCAAACCTAGAAAAAAAATAATGAAATATATTTCATCAATATCACATAAAAATATCTGAGAATAGAAATACCAAGCAAAACATTTATGAAGTAAGTTTTTTTCTTCCCTTTTGGTTTATCCTTCTACAGACCTTAAAAATCAAATCACTACCACCATTAGTCTGTCAATATCTTCCTTGAGCCATGGCCAGGTTTACGCTCTAGATATTAATATGGACATTTCTGTTTCCAGAGTATGTCCCTCACCAATTAGCAAAAATATTCTGGTTTTTATTCTTTCTGAAATTTAACTCTTCCATTTGTCACTAATTTATTTGTAACATACAGCTCTCTGCTTCCTTACTTCATGATTATTACATTTTATCTGTTGCACGCTTATCTTTCAGCTTATCTTCATAATCGCACATTAATTACTTATCCATATAGAACAGAAACAAAATCAGAAGAAGAAGAAGAAATTCATCTAAACTGATATTTAATCCAAATCTTTATATACTACAAAAACCCTCTGAAATTTATTTTCTAAGGTGCTTTCATTTGGTTCCTATATATTATGTTATTTGCGCTGGTTAAGCAATATAATCCCGCTATAATGTTTGCATTGTTTTTATCTCCTTTTTTATAAATTAGGATGATTAGACCTATCCTCCATTCTCGCATTGTTCATAATTATTACCTTTATGGTTTTATCTCTTGAGCCAGAGGCAAGAAAGGGACCAGCATGAGCTCCTTTTTTATTATCTGCTCCAGCAGCCTCATTAATGGCAGAACTGGCATTGTCAGGAGCCCAGGCAATGCACTCTACCACATGATCATGATCACGTAGCTCCACCTTGCATTCCTTGCTAGCTGTGGCCCACACACGAACAGTCTGATCATTGGAACACGATGCAATTAAAGATCCATCTGGACTAACACGGACCATACGCACCCATTCACGATGTCCCGTGAAAGTTTTTACACAGTAACTGCAACAATAAATCACTGATGATATATCATGGAATAATGATCATAGCAAACAACTTCAATGTTAAACTCCAACACGGGACAATGTCTGTCATTCTGACACACAAAGGATCGATGTCTGTCATTTTGACACATTGAATGGCATTCTGTCCTTTGGATACAATTAGGTTCCTCTCAAAAAACTTTTTCTTTTTTCCTTGTACATTGGCATTTAAATAATGGTTGAGTTTTGTTTAGCACTCATTCATACGAACAGCCAAAAAAACATCAAAAGTTCAGTCCCACACAAGATAATGACATGTATCAAAAGAAAATACAAACTGAAATGGGAAGTAGTTACAATGCAAATGAATCGTAATGTTGCAGTTATAAACTGTACCCAGGAAGGTCCTTACCCTGTTGCTACTTCCCACATCTTGATAGTCTTGTCCCTTGAAGAAGAGACGACAAAATCTCCACCGGGCATGAAAGTTACACTTGACACATTGTGGTCATGACCATGCATAGTTTTGATACACTCATAATTCTGGAAGTCCCACAGTTTTATAGTCATGTCTGCACTGCAGGACACTGGAATACAAGCAAAAGGTATTATTAATACAAGCCAATTCTTGATGCATTCAATGCTTTTCCAACGGCACTCAACGACGGGATGATTTCTGAACGATGACTTGAAAAACATGTGACAACTGCATGTGTTTCTAAGGCCAAATACATAAGACAAGAGCTCCAAAGATGATGGTGATGATGTAAATTTGCGCAGAGGAACACTTTTCCTAGAAGCTTAAAGAAACAATACTTACCAGGTGTCCTACGTGAGAGATTAAATGCGAGCGGTGCGAGTTGCGTGGGTGAAGTGGAAATATCAAATTGGCTGTTTGTGTGGCGCTGTCCTAGGTTCCAGCGAAGCGGCCAAGCCCGAGATCAAATATTTTGATATTTTCGCGCGAGTCGCTGCGCTGGCCAGTAAGACGCATGCGCAAGAAAGCTCTGACCATGTAGTACACAGAAGGTGCATGCGCAGGAAGGCCATGTGCTTCTATTACGGTCTCTCATGTAGGACACAACAAGCGATTCCCCACTTCATATGACACCCCATGCTGCTTATGCAGCTCGTAAATCTCGCTTGTTATTGGTTACGTAGGACATTGCCTTAATGTCAGGGTCATTAAGAAGTGCAAGTCAGTAAATAGTGAGCAGAATGTGAGACTCTCTCAAAGTCAATATCCACCTCACACGGGCGACTTGGGAGACTAACGAAAAATCTCAGAAACAATTTATGACAGATGGATGTGCTAACCTTAACCCTTTAAAAAATGAGTTTAATACTGATTTCTTCTGTTTGTTTTCCAACATGCCAACATTATTTCCAGTAATGTGAAACAAGAAATGGTTACATGATGCATCTGTTTATTTCCACAGACTTTATTAAACACAGAAATACTTAGCCTATCAGGAACTATAAATTAATAAATATAAATGGTATGATGTTAACACAAAATTTTATAAAAAGCTGCCATCTAGTTCACATGGGAGGGTAGACAGTGATACTCTACATAAAGTGAATGAAAGACATCTAACAGCCTCAAAATTAGCAGCCAACAACCACCTTTCTTTACAAAATACAACTTACAATATAAAAAGAAAAGTTTCCTTGTCTTCATCAACATGATTGGAAATCTTAAACTTTCCTTCATTCCCAAAAGCATTAAAAAGGGAAGGCTAAATTATTCTGAACAACCTGTAATCTGTGACTTATGCTTTTTGTATCATCAGAAGAAAAAATAATTACAAAAAAGAAACAATACTTACCTAGTAATTTACCAGTCTGATCAAAAGAAATATCTTGGACAGAGTCTGTGTGACCCTTGAGTGATTTCTCATATTCTCCAGTCTCAAAATCCCACACTTTTAAAGTGGCGTCTTCGCTTGCTGACACCATGACACTGAAAACTGGGTGGAATATAACCTGCAAAATAAAATATAAATCTATGAACTGTATCCACTGTCTTGAAATAAATATGAGGTTGTCAAATTCTGCAAACACAAGTAACATTTGTGAGCTTATCTGCAATCACAGTACGTTTTACTGTGATTTCATTTTAAGTGCCCCTGTTCTGATAGGGTAAATTCCAGTATGAGGCTTCACATTTGGATTGAAAACTTAGTAAATCTCATGATAATCATGCTCAGAATGAATGACTGCATCAGTCACATCCCTGTTAACAACTCACTGTACAGAGTATACATAAAAGAATGGTGCAACTGTGACTGGGGACTCATTTTTGGACATGTTATTTCTCACCTTACACGGGCACAACATACACCGTCAGCAGCGGCAACTGTCCAAGTTTCTCATACGCTACCAGCAATTCGCTTCTCATGCTTACTGCGTGGCCAGTTTCAAAGATGGCGTTGCAGCAGGAAAAGGTTTTCTGTGTGCTCCGTTTTGAGGAGTCCAGATCAGTGATTACAGTGCAGCGTGAGTTTCATGCACGGTTTAAAAAAGACGCACTGCACAAGAAAAACATAAGCAGGTGGTACCGACAGTTTGTAGAAACTGGATGCTTGTGTAAAGGCAAGAGTCCTGGTCGACCTCGTGTGTCTGATGACAACATTGAGAGAGTGCGTGAGGCGTTTCAGCGAAGTCCCCGCAAGTCAGTGGCTAGAGGAAGCAGGGAATTACATTCTACAACTGGACGGAGCTCCCCCTCCATTTTCACAGGAATGTACTAGTGCTTCTCAATCGTGTTTTTCCACAGCGCTGGATCGGACGTGCTGCTGCAAATGGAGACAACAACCTTCTCCCTTGGTCACCCAGTTCGCCAGATCTTACACCGTGCGATTTCTTTCTTTGGGGGTTCGTTAAAGACAGCGTTTATTTACCACCATTGCCCATGTCCATCCATGAACTTCGTGATTGGATAACGCAAGCACTGCAGGCCATTACAGCGGACATGCTACACCGGGTGTGGATGTGTGTCATGTGACCCAGGGTGCACACATTGAAGGATTGTAATTAACGCACGAGAAACTTGGACAGTTGCCGCCGCTGACGGTGTATGTTGTGCCCGTGTAAGGTGAGAAATAAATTCTTTATCAACTCTTGAAACCGCACCATTCTTTTGTGTACAACCTGTATAATACCACTTCAAAATTTACCTTCGTAACAGGCGCACGATGACCTGAGAGGCAGTATTTCTCCGGTGGCCTTGGTATCCATTCAGTAGGGGATCGTTTACCTCGTGTAGGAGCACCTTCAATAAATTCCTTCTCTGCTTCAGACAATTTAGATTCAAGTTCCATCACCTTAAAACATTACAATATTAAATAACGCTGAAGTCGCTTTGAACACAACGTTAAGACTGCACGTGAGAACTCGCAAGTTCTTGCACTGCTCAGTTTTAACACATTCTTCCATGCCAATTAAAAAGTAAAGTTTGTCCCGCAAAGTGCCATACTGGCGCTCGGGGTGAGTGGAGGTATAGCTCCTCTCTTCCTTGACCTCGGCACTAGATGGGGGTAAGTGGTCAGCATCATGCCCCAGCCGGCTTTACCCGCGGTACCCATTGCAGAGGAGGCTGGGTCGGCCCCGGTCGTAGAGCCCATAGCTAGTCACTATACTGAATGAGCTATCCCGGCTCATTTCCATGCCAATTACCAACATCAATATGAGGTTGAGTTTATTGTGATGTGGGTCTCAAAGCTACAAACTGTTTAAATGATAATTGGTTTTTGCAGAGAAAGATGGCTAGCGTTGTTCTACTGATTAAAAACTAGTTCCTGTACACTGTCTCCACGTATCACTGAATATCAAGTCATAAAAATAGAAGGAATGAACGACAGCGTCTCCCATTCATGTGACTATGTTTTGTTTCTAAAATTGTAGTTGCTACTCGCGGAGAAGAGATTTCAAGACGTAAGGGTAACTGTAACTTTGCAGAATCATATCAAAGGGGAAGTACACTTAAAGGAGATGGTATACCTGTTAAATACATTAAGTTCAACATAAATTTAGTCAGCAACTTGTACCATACCTCCTATGAGCTGTAAGAGTCCAGTAAGTATAATTACATTTAACGACTAAGGTTTACTCCTGTACTTACTTGTGAACATTGCCCACCACAATTTAAATACGTAATGCAAGAAAAGTTTAATATAAGCAACGTATAATGATCGTGTCACTTTGGGTACACAGCCGCAGAAAAGACAGCTACTAACACACCTTTTTCTGTAATCTGATAACAGAGGTCCACTTCTTCTCAAGCAGACCCCCATACTTCCTCTCCACTTCTCCTGGCATGTCTGCTTCCTTTTTGAAAGCTTCCAGTGCATCCATGTATCCATTATTGCTCAGATAGTCTGCAATCGCTTTATTTCTGGAAAACAACATCGACCACAGAACAAATCAACGGCAGTCAACATTATGCAGGGTGGGCCATGACTCCACATTTAAATAACAACATCAGTTAGGATTTTTGCTTCATATCCAGGAGGTCCTGGGTTCAAATCTCGACATGGAACCAGCATTTATGACTAAATTTGTCATTATTTTAACATTAAAATAAGCTTTTAATGAGTTTCTGAGCAAGATATCATAAAACGAGTAGGTTTAATATTTCAGGTACCTCTGAAACTTTCTTTGTGTCTGGGTTAGGACACCACTAGCAGATGTATAAAATTTAAAATTCAAACCGAGAAACTGGATATACTATAAAGAAGAATGCATTTTAATTATTATATATAAACACTTCTATGGCAACGTTTTCGTTCCATTTTCGTTTTATGTGGGCAATTATTTACATAGGTAAATTTCCTGTTAAATGTTTACAGCAGAAGTAGGCGACATCCAGGGCCTCCTCGCGTGCCTCACAACTGCAATTCTTACATTCAAACTGGGATTTGTTGCTGCTGATGGGAGGTTATCCTGTCAGGCAAGTTGTCGAAGGAATTTGGTTGGTTGGGTCTCTGGGGTATGAACCCAGAGAGGGTGTTACCGTAGTTTGCTTTACACGTTCTTTTATATTAAAAACAGACAACAATGACGAAGGGTTTGAGAAAGTTTTCGATAAAAGCCTATGAAGAGAAAACGAGACATTTCTAAAAGTCTTCCACAAAATGCTATTGTTTACGGTAGATTCAATGTGTACTGTTCGGTCACGTTATCAGTCCTCATTGTTTCTGCGTAATTGACAATAAAAAATTAGCCTTGCGTGAACTGGGTGAGCCAGTTCCAGAGAGGTAGTTTTAAAATCTTAAGAGGCCTCGCTAATCAATCTCGTCCAGGGCCCACTTCCGCTTATAAACTAATTCATTTTTATATTTTTTCCCTGAACAACGGAATACAAAGAAAACTGAATGAATGATGAATATATTTTCGAAACGTCTGTCTTTAATAGACGCTTCTTTTAAAACAACTATTTTCTCTACGGTAAAACCCCTCTCCGATATGCAACCAACAAGCCACAATACATCTCCTCCTACTACACTTGTCGCCACGGCAACCAGAGTTTTCCCAGTAGCTCCGATCAATAACAGTGCAAGATGACGTCAAAACGGTCCAGAAGCGGAAGATCTGCCTCGGCGTCTTGTTTCACAACAGCTCACACGAGATATATACGGCCAACTACAGTGACCTGTATTCTAGGTAAGCATACGGTAACATAAAGATGACTCTTGTGGGATATTGTGCCGCGTAGTCTGGCAGAACTACCACGCCACTTGGACGCAACACCCCACGTCTTTCAGTAATAATAATGAAAAAGAGTCTGCATGCAATATGGTTTCACGTCCCGCTTTATTTCATTTCTTTGTTTAACGATGCTGTCAGTACCACTGGATTATTATTGAATATTGAACTGGAGAGGCTTTGGAAGAAAGCTGTAGCAAGTTAATTTGGACCCACGAAAGCCACGTCAGGATAGCCAGCCGAGCTGCTTGGGACGACAATCAACGCGGCTAAGCACATATTTATACCAGTTGAAGCCAATCGAAAGAAGAATCCTATTAAAGTGAGGACGAGGCTCAAGACGCCATGACACGACGCCGGAAACTTGACGCTGAGCGTGTCGATACACCTGTCGTCTCGACGCAGACACATGATTCCGAATAAAGAGAATACGAACCTAGGGATGCCATACGATATGACGCTGGCACCCGACGCCGGAAACTAGACGCTTATTGTCGCGAGGTGGTCAATTATTAACGTTTCTCTTTCCCAGAGCAAAACAATCTAATCTAATCAAAATTCAAACCGACCCAGAACAAAATTTGAAAGTTGTAATCCATACAGGAACACATGAATGCGTCCTTTGCAAATTCTGAGGGAACTTTTCAATAAAAGATTACGTCAGTTATCTGTCTGACATAACTTTAATTTCCGAACACACAAATCATGTGATCTTAATATCTTTTTAAATCAATAACATACGATGCCATGTTGGTGTTACCGACTGTAGGGAATTTCAAAACACGCGTCTAGGCTATACCACAATAGCATAACGTCCATTTTATTTATCATTTTATTTATTGTTCTGTCTGACGACAGGTCCATATGGACAGGATCCTTCCATCCTTTTCTCGGACTGGGACCTGTTCATATACGTTCTTGGCAGATGATCCAGAAGTGGTTTGCTATTGCCTTCTTCTGTGTGTGAATGGAGTAATTGTTGGAAGCCCCCGGAGGAAAACTCCGTGTTGCCTAGACCACGGCCTTGCCCAACACAAGTTATAAATTCGGGCACCACCGGGAATTGAACCCGAGACCCCAGGATTGCAAGGCCAGCGTTCTAACCGCTAGACCACCGTGGCTGCTATAACGTCCATACCAAATTTCATCAAAATTGTCGCACAGTTCTGCTATTGAATCATACAGACAGACAGACAGACAGAAATGACCAGCCCCACAAGCGTTCGTTCCACGCACATCGTGCAGGGCCGCGTAATAATGAACGTGGCATGTTTTAGGTATAAAACCTAATTGTTAGCATTACATTCTTTACGCAAAGCTTCACGAGCGCGTGACCTTTGTGGGATGAAACAGATTTGTGGCCTTCACGTCGTTTTAACGAACGGCAGGGCAACTTCCCAAAGGGAATACAGTGAATGGTACGTGTTGGGCACTGCCGCCTGAAAATACTGAAACACGTTACGAGAGTAAGATAATAACTCTTAAAACTATTTCTGCAGCTTCTGTTTGACGTCTGTAGTTACATAAACAATTATATGACGCCAGTCTTAACGCACGTCCACTTGTACGTGATTCATTAGATTTCGTTGCCACAGAGGGATATTTAATCTCCAAGTATTAATAAACTACATGAAGCAGTATTTGCATGCCAGACGTTGTTAATTAATCGAGTCCCCCCACCACCACCAATTTCATTTGTAGTGTCCTTGAACTCCTGCCAATTGCCTGAACATTGTAGCGGGCCCTAGTTTTGTCATAACCCCTTTTCACCCCACCTCATCCATCTCGTAGTTGTCTCCCATCGAGCAGAGATCGTTTATGCTCCATACAAACTTCATGAAGCAGTGAGAATATCGCGACTTAAAACTTCATCTCACTAGTCCTGGGATGCATGATCGCAGAATTAATAGCGGCTCACGAGACTAATGAAACCTGTGGTGTCCTACTGCAGCGAGCAGTGCAAGCAGATGGTGAAAGTGGATCTTCCTTTCAGAAGCATCCTCTGCGATGGCAACGTTTAACGGGCTCAACAAAGCAACAAAACCCATCAGAGAACCAGCGTTTATTTAAATGTTTACATCTACACAGATACGGAACGCGGGGCTAAAACTTGTCAAGCTCACAGCTGTAGGCGTACGACAATTCTTATTCAAAGAAATTACGGCGAGTATGAAGAAGTTTTGTCTTTCTGGGTTGTTGTGCCCTGTAGTTTGATACATTTTTACGTCGGTAACCTTGTAACAGACTGCACCTTCAGAAAAATCCTTGCTTGACATCAACGGTTCAACGTCTTCGGTTTATAACACTGTATCTGCTTCTAAAAACATATACGTACACGTGTCGAAATTTCGTATTCTTAAAGATAAAAACCTGTTGTTAAAAAACTAATATCCTTTTTTTTACATTAAACCGTTTTCGAGAATGTTAATGAAGTTCAACCTGCGCTTTATGGTGGCTAAATTAGGAATTCCAATAGACTAGTACCAACCAAAATCAAATTTGACAATTTTTACTCACAATGCAATATTTTATATAAAAGTCGTCGAGTAGCATCTGACATTTCGGCGGAAACAGTACATCCCCATTATGAGTTAATTCTACCAATTTTCCGCAATCAAGGCACAAAAGCATTCTCACAAGTCAGCCCACGGCGATCAAGCAACTCTTCCGTCAGTGGAAACAGAATTGGGCAGACAAATTGCATCTTCAGAGGACAGAAGCCGCGAGCCTTCGATGCGGTTGAGGGGATCCTTAAATCACGATTTTATAAAAGACCACGGACCTTGGACACGAGGAATAACGGAGAATGTATTTAAATGAAAAAACATCTGCTCTGTAGGTGCGTGGTTTAAATTCACTGGGGTGTTTCAACTCCTGTGTGGTAAGAATAAAAGCTCGCAGAAATTGAATGCAGTAATCTTGTTCGAAAGCTCACGGACTGGAATGGATCTGATTGTGGCTGAAGTTCATTTCCTCCCATCTTCATTAAAAATACACGATTCTACGTGAACAGTGTCTTTCTCAGAGTTTGTGCGTCACAAGGACCATCAGTGCTTTGCCCCTTGTAGAATTAGAAATTATTCCTTTCTACGAAAGATTACAATTCTTGATAGACGTCCTTTACGCGAAAATAAATTCTCCACTGACTTAAAGAGAGCAGCACTTTTCCAGAGATTAAATCAAGGAGCTCGGGGCACGCATCCCGGAGACAAATGTATGAGACCTAGATGTGAGGTCGTGCACACGTGAACCGGACTGAACAGACCCAGGATAAACTCCAGTGTAATGACCATCATGAACTTTTGGCTTCATACCAGGAAATGCCTTTACTATTCTTTCTTCCTTTATTTTTTTAATTTATTTTTTCAGTCTGAGGAGAAAGCGGCCATGATGTCATTACTGGTCTTTCTTTCTCATTTTTTCCCTTTTCTTTGTTTATCGCCTGTTTTATTTTTCCCTTCTCTCCTTCCAGCGTTTTCTTTCACTGCTCGTACCTACTCATTAAGCCAAAGACACGCCTTTAAATAATTTTCGAAACTAATTTATTTATTCCAACTGAGCTTCATGCTAGTTCTTACTTTAACTTCAAATAGTGTAAAAGTGAGCGACACAGGTCTCCAAATATCCATACGAAAGTGCTGAATTCAAATGAGTAAATAGGACTGTCCTTTGTTAGCATGTTACAAATACAGCTGATATTCAAGTTCGGTTTGGTTAGGGGAGGACAGGTCACGTTAGGTTACGTTACGTCAATATATTGTTTAACTTTGGTTATTTGTTGGTTCGATCTGGTCACGTCTTTTCAGCTCAGGTGAGATTTCGTTTTCCGTGTGACCAGTTTTCAAAGTTTCAAGTTTTCCAGGTCGCCAGAATTCCAGCGTTCCGTGTCTAAAGCATTCCATGTTTCCTGCGATCGACCTTTCCAACATACCATGTTTATCATGGAGGAAACATAACATAACTTGTCACAGTGGTTGCACACAGGACGATTCCTTCGATGAGGCAATGAAACACCCTCCATTGGGACAGGCAGTACAGCAGAAAATTTGCTTTTGACACGCACTAAGTGTCACTATGCGATAATTAAAGGTGATATCGCCACAATTCTGATGTAAACTGTACACATTGTAATATTGAATGTAGCACCACCTATGGCGCATCGTCTGATGCGAATCCCGCCGTATAAAAGATACGAAAAGAATACAGTGTCTGGCCAAAGCTGCTGACGAAGCAAAACATGACTCATCAGGCTTCATCCAACGAGTAAAACTTACACACAAAAAACTACGAAACTAGTTTCAAGTACTAGACGCATAAACAATGCCTAGTGGTACAAAGAACGAATCTGTAATGCCCATTTTCTTCTGTAATGTTCTCGCATTTCTATGACATCCTAATTACCTTTCGAATAAAAACTCTGTTCGTAAAGAAACCTTTGAGGCCTCTCGGATTCCCACATTTTACAACAAAACACAGCACAGACATGTTACAGTCATGTCAGAGTGTGTGTCCCTAAACGTGTTCTAGCCAGGAGACGGATTTTCGCGAAGCCACTAAAGGTCGTATCGTACTTTTCAATTTTCTTCCACTAACAACACCGATTTCTGAGGTAATGCGAAGAACGGACATGTCTCAGCTACATGGGCATATTTATCTCTACAGGTTTCTAAAATATTACTCAAATTATGAAAATAATGAAAACAAGTCATGAATACAATCTGATGATACAGCACAACAGTACAAACCGCATTAACCTAGCCAGTCTGGCCATCTGACAATAAATAACGAAAATGCAACGACAAATTGTTTCCTTCCAATCATATTTCTTAATCTTGTGCCATCTTCCATTCCTCAATCCCTCCCACCATCTTGCTTCTAGTCGAGGGCTTGTTTATACTTCTACTTACATAAGTTACACCTACGACGTAGCACATCTGCACCAAATACACATGCTAACTAACAGTTTAACTTCAACGTGACTTTCAGGCATGATTCGGCTATTCTATGAAGACAATACATGTCATGTGTCACATTCCGGAACACGCAGATAAGCGGTGGACAGAAAATTTACGTCGTGATTCAACTTACAACTCCTCCCGCTGCCGTTGTGACAACACCATTTTCATGATCCGGTGCGGGTTGGACGCTGAAATTCTGCGATCTTCCTACAGCTCCATTACCTAGAACGAAGAAATGAAAGTCTGTGAAACAGTGAGTGGTTCGTACTTACACTAAACAAAATAATATGAAGTCTTGACGCTGCTACGAAGAAAGAGAACAACCCTGCTTTGCCGGGAATCAAACCCTGTCGTCCAACTCCTAGCTTCAACGCTATACTAAATGAGTTATTTCGGTTCCCTCGAAGAGCGAATAGTTCCCCACACCTCTTCGTAACAAAACAGATTTACGCCTATTACTTAAAACAGCTAGTAGCATCCACACGACCACGCATAATTATTGAATCCATTTTCAACCACAAAATAAAAATCCTCCTCCATAAATTAATAACTGTCCATGTACAAAGGTATAATCTCCCTTCAACACAAATAATGCCACTTAACTTAAGAACATTATTTAATTATTCGCACTGGCAAAAGCACAAAGTATCGAATGCATTTCACCTTTCGAAAATGGATTTACTCACGCACATCACGTTCCGTGATGCAAATGAATCACTTTATACAAGTCAAAGTACTTCTAAGCATGTGAGATACTTTCCCACGTTCTTGGAGATAACAGCAAAGAGAACTCACTTACTGAACCAACGTCACAGATGTTACTGGAAAAAAATATATATAAAGAACCACTACGTGATACGAAGTCTCCTGAATGATAAGGCTGAATTTGTAAAACGAAAAGGCGAACTTCTCCCACCTGACGGCTGAATTTGTAAAACGAAAAGGCGAACCTTCTCCCACCTGACGGCTGAATTTGTAAAACGAAAAGGCGAACCTCCCACCTGACATTCCTACGAGGCCAATTACAGCAATAGAGGGCATATATATACACATAGTGGCGTATTAAAGAGTTCAGTATGTATTGATCGAAACATTCCTCGCATTCTGGGCACCAGGTAGGAATGTATACTTCGTTTCCAACGGACGCGGACGTAGTGATCGGGCGTCTTGCTAGCAGCCTGAAACTGAGCGGTCGGCGTCTGTTAGTGAACACAAGACGTGAAACATGGGATCTCACAGGGGAATAACACGGAATGAAGAAGTTTGGGAAGTGTCGAGGAGAATATTTTACACATCGCCCAGTTTTATAATTTGTGCTGAAATGGACGATGAAATGGCTACAGACTACACCGCGCATGGGGGGGGGAAATGAGAAATACGTTCAGGAATTTTGGTGGTAAAACCTCGAGAAAACGTTACTTCGAAGACCTGCTGATAATTTCGACTTCAGAGAACTGTTCCGCGATGCGGTTTTGCGAACGTACTGATGCATATGAAGCGATTTTATTGGGGTCTTCAGCATATGAAAACGCATAATTCACTTTCCTTTCCTAGGGCCAAGAAATCCCTCCATGCACTATTTTAGAAAATTAATAGCTACTTTTAGTTATCGTTAACAATTCTTATTCGCAAATGACAAATTACAGTAGTAAATAATCAAATATACATTGAACTGGAATGTGCACAAATCACCTTTTAGTTACATAACCGGCCTGTATTAAACAGATAAAAATTAATAAATAATTTCGAGGCCCCGGCTACAAGAGGCATCGGGCCGGACAGGGCCCGCAGGCCGCTAGTTTGATAACGTTGACGTACTTATATAAAACAACATAAACACGATTTACCGTCCTGAAGTGGACGCCTCAGAGAATATCTAGGGAAATAAAGATTTACTCCCAATAATTATTATGCATTATCTATGACAATACGATAATCATGAAAATGCAGCAAGGATGCTCGTCAAAACTCTCACATCCGAAGTCATTCTGTTCCGTTTAGAGGCTCCTCCCAGCCTCGCTTTCACTTGTACCCCATAGATCTGAGATCAAGAACGAAAAAGTTGCTGAGACCGCAAAACGGAAGATTTCTGCATTCGCCATACCTGGTCGGGTATTCAAATATTGGCTCAATACAATTTTTGCGTGAATTCACTATTATATTATAATATAGTAAAATTTAAGTCATTCTCAGTATATTCACATTTCACCTGCAAAGTAAAGGCACTAACTACAGGACGCAATATACTGGCAGCCATAATATTTCTTACAATATATAATTTTGTACGGCACTGCCAGATTATCTAACCCTACAGCAAAAACAAGGCATGTACCAGCTGTTATATCCAAGTGATATGTAAGGCTGTAACTTCGCAGCGATAAGCAACATAATCAAGGTCTTCTTAAAAGAACAAAACTTTATAAGCGAACTGCAGAGATTGTGTAAAATGGAATGGCCACGAGTAGCAGATCGACGTGAATTTAAAAGAAGTGGAGTGTTTAGAATTAGTAATTCACTGAATATGTTCCAGGGACTGCGAAAAATCCAACAGGGCGCCTCGTGAATACATGAAACTTTTACCTGCCCAATAAATACCAATGCAACAGCACTGCCACACCTGTGTCAGTACCAAACAAGTCGTGGGAAGCCATACAAACATCGCCAACCTATTAAAGAGCTTACGTACTGCACAAATGAAAATACAATGAGTCACCTCGCTTATGTCAGCGCTTCTGTTTTCTTACACACGATATGGAAAGTTATCGATTGATACTTCGTTACCTGAAAACTACGACGCTTGAAAAACGCAGATTTAAATTTTTTCGTTAAGGAATACGTTAAAAAGATGGGAATAAATTAAAATGAAATGGTTTTCACGTTCGCGCCATTTATCGAACAAACTAACGTATTTTTAGTATTTAAAAATGGCGCCTTGCTGCTGGGGTCTTGAATAAACAGCGTCTTTTTCGTACTTTTCAATAACAATATGACGGCCGGACAAACTTCTAGGAGAGACACTTGCTGTAAGATTGTAATATATTTGTTGTAAAATACGGTACCAAATACACATCTTAAGTCCACGACATTTTTTAACACATGCAGTGGTCAGGCGAAATCTGAACGCAGTCTGGAGAACGCAGATATTCGTACAAATAAGCCATAAGAGAAATACTAAACTAAAACAAAGGCAAATTCACCTTATTCATATTCATCGCCCTGATGACGGAGGCAGTATGACCTCTGAAACGTTGGTTAACATAGACCAGACTACACAGCGCAACAACCCAGAAGACAGAAATATTCATACTCTGATGACGGAGGCAGTATGACCTCCGAAACGTTGGTAAACATCGACCAGACTACACAGCGCAACAACCCAGAAGACGGAAATCTTCATACTCACCGCTGTGAGAACCTCAAGTCAAGGCAAATTCGTTTCACTGCGAATTTAAAGTCATAACATTTCGTCTGAAGTATAAATTAACCTACTATCAGTCCTTTGAGTTAAATAACAAATTGCACCAATTACATGGATGGCAGCGTTTGATGAACGCCTTGCTTACATCACATTTAGCAAAACTGGCTAAGTATAATGTTGCATGATGCCAATGAACACCTGACTTTGCTGGCTTCATGTCGCCGTATTATCAAGTCCACTGTCTTCAAGTCACTCTGCTGTAAACAAACTTAAAATTTACGTTTATGTTACAATGTTAAAAGCAGACGAGTAAAACGGAACAAACGATAACTTACACAGTTCTTGTTCCTGTAATGCACAGACGTACGGTTACATGTGCAATACATTATCTCCTTCTTGCATTCAATTATAAGTACAGAGAGCCATTGACCGTATCCGCGTGTTTAAATGCAATCTAATTACACCTACCCCATGTTCCTGAATCCTTCTTGAAACGCTAGTAAGCCCTTAGCTGATGAAGAAATTCCCTGCCTTTTACTTAACTCGAAGGTTCATTCTGTGTTCCTCACAGTACCATCACTGGTCCCTATCCCTAGTCAGATGAATCCAGTCCACGCCCTACCACAACAGTTATTCTAAGATACATTTTAATATTATCCACCCATCTATAACTGAAACTTCATTCAATTTCTGCAAGACTGCACGGTGCAACATCTCAGAAGACGATCATCTGCAGACTTACCGCCGTGATAACCTGAAATCCCAAGGCTGGCGTAGCTTACTTTATCGCAAAGCACAAAACACAAGAATCATTACTAATAACATTAATAATAACTAAACCACGAAAGGGTTTCTGGGAAACTCACATGAAGTTCCATCAGATCAAACATACGTAGGCCTGTGCAGCTTTCAAAATAATCTTATCACTGCAGGCTCTCTGAACATGGCTACGATACGACCAAATAATCTAAAATAAATCAGCACAAGCACAGCTCAAACAGACAAACATACGAATGTAAAACAAAACCAATAATCTGCTTCCAATCTTACGAAATTCTGCTTTTACATCCCAATTTGTAGGAATTCTAGACTACGTGCATTACACGTGAGTCGGAGAAGTTGCCGAATTGGTACGGCGCCTTTGATAAAATGGATTCAATTCGGTTTAAGCACTTTACTGGTGCAGACAACCCGATACCAAATTTAAACGAAATCCATGAAGTAGATTCGTATGTGAAACATGTGGATGGACGTGCAGACACTATCTGCCCGAGCAGTGAAGTAACTTGTGTTCAGGCCAATCAATAAAGCAAAGAAGGGTGTGACTGCAGACACTTCAACGGCACATTAACGAATGTACCGATTTACACGTTTCTGTCTGCATTACATTTCATCTCCCCGCAAATAAAACTTTTACAAATTAATATTGGGTACGTCAAACCGCAACAGCAAAATATGGTCATTACTCAAGTGGAGGAGAGGAAAGATAAGCCAGTCAGTCCATTCATTAGGATTTGAGACTTTCGAGTACAATCAATAAAATCTTCTCGGGCAATCAGCCGCGTTAACTGGTGTCGGAAGTCACCAGGCGACTTCCGAGGTATCCGGCCAAGAATGTGTAAGGAACCGGACTCCCCGGATGAATGGTTCTGGTCTGTTCCACAAGGCTGAGATCTATCGAAGTAAAAATGATTAATCTCAAACTCCAAACCAGACGTCAGCGAAAGAAATAAAGCACGGCTTAAACCCAGAAAGTAACAAATACAAGAAGTCCCAAGAAATGAAAGCGTTATCCAATCGTACAAGCTTTTATCTCGACTAGCAGACCACAAAGTTATTTAATGATTCTGTTTCGATGTCAGTAGTTGTGTAACGCATAACAGCATGTGCAGAAGGACACGGAGAGAACGCTGTGAATGTGGAAGAATGACTTATGTGAATGAACTACTCCAAAAATTACTTGAAAATACTGAAGATTCAAATTCGACACGCCTCAAATACATGTGGGGTACTAAACGGTTGTCATACTGAATATCCCAGCAACCGGCTTGTTCAAGCCCTCGAAACAGCAAGCGCACACTTAAATGGTATGCATTATAATCAATACACCAACATCCGAAGTCCCCTAGTGAAGGTTTCAGATAGAAACACACGTCTCACGGTGCCCACGCTGCTGAAGAGCGCCTTAACCCCATAACTACCGACCGACCTTATGGTATTATAACGGCCTTCAAACCCATCTGATGGATTTTCATAAAACTTGGTATTACCATATTTTTCCAATTGCCTTCCATCAAGTGGAGCTCGGTATATGAACTTTTGTATGGACAGAGACCATAACACGCCAAAATATTCCGTACGAAATATTCTGTGTTCACCTAAAAACAAGAAAGCTTTTGGGGCGAAATTTTGACGTTATACCACGTAAATTTTAAAGAAGTGTAAATGTTTACCAGTGAATTTACCCACACAGAAATGGGCTACTAAATAGTGTCATTACTAAACACATTGTCCTTTTTGGCTTCATGATATGAACTGTCGCGGAAGGTTTTGTCAGTTTAAACTATTTGGACAACCATCTGTTGACGTACCTTGCTCGAAACTAGTATGCCTCGACGTTAACTTGCGTGCGTCACCCCACCGTATTGATTTGCTAGGCCATGTTCTCGTCGTCTCCGCAGGGAAGACAGCAGAAGCGACCAAAACGACCCGTTCGTTACCCAGCAGTTACTAATTTCAAGGCCTTGTTCACCGTACCCATTACCCGTGACAAACGCAGCGTGGGCGGTAACTGACATCATCGCTGAAAAATAATGTGATAACGCACATCGAACAAAATGTCGGCATACAAATATTTACAGAATGAAACCCAAAAAACTTGAGTAACCTTGAACAATCACGACTTGTACTCTGAATAAGGGGGCGATACGTTCCTTTGTAATGTTGGTACAGCCATGTGCATGGCTCCACGGCGTCACAACTAAATTCTTACTTCCGCACTAATACGAAAGTGTAGAATAGCGAACTCTGGCTTCCATAGGTTATCTCTTTGACATTTTATACTCACAGCTGACCTTCATTTCTTCTAAGCCACTCGCACTATATTATATAAAAATAAGGAATTCTTTGTATTTATATTTCGTTAAATATTCATCATGAAAAATACGTAGATTTTAATGAGATCAAGAGGCCTACTTTATGCCAAACCACTCTGTATTGTTTGAAGGGTGGACCCCAGCAACAAAGTGCATATTGTGACGAAGAGAAAAATTCTTCCCTACCAGGAATCGAACCCTGGCCGTCCAACTCATGGCCTCGCCAATCTAAAAAATGAACCCTCACAGCAATTTCGAACGAACAAGAGTGTGTGGGTTGGGTAATTTAACGAAGACCAATTCCCTTTCATTTCTGATACGATCTCAGGGTCGTGTCGTCTGTCGAGGATTTCGACGTATGATGTTCCCAGCAAAATCTACGATAATACAAGAAAATTAAAATTCTCGTATCTTCCTGTGATAAATATGAATTCACGGCTAGGTAAAGATTCTAAAGATAGAGGCCGCGGCCTATTTCAGTGTTACGCAACTGATGTGCACACTCGTTCATCACCGAAAATTTTATTCAACGTGTGTTATGCTTCGTTTTCATATGAAACCGGTCACTTTATCACGCCCGAGTCTCAAAGGCGAACTTCTTTCTGCGTGTTAGGCGAACAGCTAAACACAGTAAACTCTCGATTTAAGGGATTTCGGATTTAACGGGGCACCGTCTGTTATTGCCAATTTCTTTGGGGTCGCGAGGCAGTGGACAACGTCCGTTAAAATCGAAAATGTCCGCTAACGACCGCTGCATTTTTCGCTAATTATCTCTTTACACCGTAATGCTTTAATTAACCTTGTGTCATTGTAGGTGTCCATTAGACAAATCTGTTTAACAGCGTTCTAATGTAAACTGCGGTCTAAGGTTGCGTTACCGGCGTCACAAAAACAACTGGGCAATTTAACGCGAAATCCGCATTACCGCAACCCCGCCAGCATTAGTCCGTTAAATCGAGGGTTTACTGTAGTTCATCGTTGTTCCAGTCTATGTTAAAACACTAACTAGAGTCCAAAGTGCAATCACGAGTTTGTACGCCAAACCGTGCGAAATGTGTCGGTGAAAAACACCTTACAAACCAGAACACAATTCTCTCTTCGCTGCTACTAAGCGTAGTTATCCGACAACCTTCTTTCACCCAGGTAATCAGACCACATCTCCCATCCTTCAATAGCTTTCATTATAATGGCCACAATTCACAGCAGACATAACAGAATTCTTGTCATTGTTTAGCCTGGTTCCATAATTGCATGAAACTAAAGCCACTGTGAGCAATTTTAATCTTGCTAACTCCGCATACAGAATCGCCCATGCCACAGATTTTGTGACTTAGAGGTCAGAACGGATACAACTAATCGTCTTCTCATTTCCAGGAGCAATAATAACCTTGCACAAGAACCAATTATCAGTAGATGTGAGCAACACATCTTCCGGTTACAGGGATTATGTACACAGGAACTCATTCCTTATGCACGAAAGTGGTTCGTTATTCACCTGTCAAGACTGAGAAGAAAAAAACAGTGCAGGGGCAGTTATTTTTTTTTTTATTTAGTGTTCTGTCTGACGACAGGTCCATATGAACAGGATCCTTCAATCCTTTTCTCGGACTGGGACCTGTTCATATACGTTCTTGGCAGATGATCCAGAAGTGGTTTGTCATTGCCTTCTTATGTGTGTGAATGGAGTAATTTTTGGGATGCCACGGAGAAACCGGGGAAGCCCCTGGAGGAAAACTCTGTGTTGCCTAGACCACGGCCTTGCCCAACACAAGCTATAAATTCGGGCACCGCCGGGAATCGAACCCGAGACCCCAGGATTACAAGGCCAGCGTTCTAACCGCTAGACCACCGTATAAAAAAAATCCAGTTCGTACCGCCAACTAAAGGCGATTTATTCATTTTCATTAATCGATGAAGAAGAAGAAGAAGAACATGACTGCACGTAACTTCGACGACGACGACTAACTGGAAGTAACTAACACAAGTTCTACTAAACCAGAACCAAGTTCATATGCATCTGTATCTTGCGAGCCAGCAAAAAATTCTAATAATACAGTAAAACGGAAACATAAAACGTGGAGAAAACCGACGAAACTGATTTTTCGGTTATAACTATGCTGTCCAGTTTACGAAACCTCATTCCATGGGCGCCGATTAGGCCTGAACATTTTCGCGTAACAGGAGTGAACTGAAACAATGACACTACAAAATCTGATCTGAAATATAAGGTATGTGTGTGCCTAATGGGTATGTAGCACATATACTACTAACTTCATCACTTACGTCCCACTTATTCTTCCAAAGTACTTATTACGTCACCGGGTTATTTACGAGACGAGAAAATTCACACAGACTAGAACAGCTGCTGCTACTGCCAAAGATACTCCACACTTGTACTAAACCACAAACGGTCAAAGGCGCTTCACAGGTGCGTTCTTAAACTCACATTCTCGCCATGTCCTCAAATAATGGAACTGGGCAGAATTTTTAAATGTAGCATGATGCAAACACTGATGGATGCCGAATTCTGACAACGATAAGAGAGAAGTCTTATCTTCATTAAATTACAGAACAACAGCCTACTTCAAAGCTAACGTAAAAGCAAGAGACCGACACAAAAGAAACTACGGTTTGTTGCCAGAGAGAAGCCACAGCACCACTATTTCCACATGAAATCGTTAGTAGAAGTGATCGATACCTCCCACGCTACAAACTTGCGCTACCATTGGTCACCACCGAGAGCCACAAAAACTCACGTCCTACACCAGACACAACCCTCCGGCATGCTATTTCATTTTGTCTCTTCAAAGTACTTATTAAAATTCAATATATCAAAATAGCTCCTCAAATCTTTACAAAACTGTGCGCGCGTGCTGTCCAGTAAGCACACTATTTCGATTCTCATCCAGGCGGGTCTTCGCGACCTTTGAAGTGGCAAATGAACCCAAAAGTCAATGGTTTAAGAAATGCAGGTATCCAGAAAACGGGTGAAAACTGCATTATGAACAAATATGCAGCCATCCTGAACATATTCTTTCAAGAGTACGACCCAGAAATGAATCCGATTTTAATAATCAAAACAAGTCACACGCAAATTCCACGTAATACATCAGCAGAGCCAACACGCCAAGGTACAGACGGGATGATACAGCAGGCATGAGTACGATTCACGATGCCTACTCTAGTTACATGAGTTTTGAAAAATTTAAATTCAAAGACAAACTTCATTGCGCGCACTGCAGCCAAAACTGAATCATGGAACTTATAAACTTAAACTTCGAGCCTGAAATTCAGTTACGCCGAAAATAGGTTGAAGAAATTCTACTTTTAATTCAACTGCCGTAAATTTGGCGAGATCTTTTATGAAATACTCTCGGAAGCGTTGCTAAAAAAAATCCAATCACCATAAAAACCAAGCATCAGATCTCTTCATTTGTCCCGCCTCCGACACGAAACTGATTTCTACAACCTTTTCGGAGGACCTACTTATCAAACGGGCTCGCTCAAAAGCGCATGTATCACCCTTGGCCATTTGACTGCAACATTAGGCAGTTTTCAGTTCCCAAAAACATGCTCTATCATATTGGAGTAAAAAATAAAATCATGATTGAAGTTGCAAGCGCAGAGTAGGTCAATTTCCTTTCGATACAAAACCTGCATGAGCACGCGTGTTTGAAATGTTTACAAAAACATGGCTACAGAAAGACATCTGCACCCCAACGGCTAAAATCTGTTTAGCTCGTTAAATGAACAAAAACAACAAATAATAACAGTCACAGAACGGGATACCAGTTACAAAAATCAACCAACAAGGTCACTAGGCCAACAAGCGAAAATAAGCTACCACGAAAGCAAAATGATTTCACCAAGCAGCTACCAATTACTTTCGCTTATTTATCAGAAACAGTTTAACATTTTCATTCTCTGTAGAACCTCTGTTAACAACAACAAATCTCACGTACCCACAATCCTGCGATCTTAATTAAACTGAAGGCAGTCTCCATAACGTTACGAAAACACCGGAGTGCAATCAAACAAGAGGAAGATTGTCTCCTCGAATGGTGCGCCGTGTAGTCTGGTATAAACTTGCCGACGTTTCAGAGGAGCTTACTGCCCTGATGATGGAGAAGTAAGCACCTCACACTCGCCGCAGTGTGTACCCGAATCTCATCGTGAATCAGTTCTTATAGCATACGATACGTAGGTACACTACGTCCGCAATTATTTGGCAAAAAAAAATGGTGCAAGGGAAAGTATATGACGTACGAACTGAAGTGCCCGACGTTTTAAGAGATAACGAAATGTAAACAAGTGGACAAACAAAACCTCGAACGTAATGTAAACGTATTTCGAGGATCCAGAAACGACCGCGTACATTTCTGTGTAAATACGGTAATGGCATTCATCTCATCTTGCGTACAATAACAATTTATTTCGCAAGAATGTAAAAATTCCCCTCGGACATCGTAGGAACTGTTCAGTGTCCGGACAATTTTTCTTTTCTGGCCTGCCAAGAACCTCAAATGCTACATTTCGATTACTGTTGAATCAGAAGGTTCCCAATTCTAGCTATCTTCGTTTCACACTAACATAAAAACAAAACTATAAACACACATAAATAAAACACCAGCATCCGGATTTTTAGTTCTTCAGCTAATTAAACCAACACTGTGTTCAATTTCCGAGTTCGATTTTATTGACTGCCTATCTACGACATCTTCGTCGACTTCTTATATAAAAATTTAATCCCTGTTTAAGGTTCAGAATCTGGTTGGCATAATTTTTACGTCACTCTTCGTAATGCGGCGAGACATCAGAGTTAATTATATCAAGATACAATTTCGTTCTAAGAAATACTTTTATAAATATATAGTTTCAGTTTCAACAGAATCTGAGTGTGGCTGCCATCATGGCAGATCAGTAGGCTGAGACAAAATAATCCAAAACGAAACATTCGAGTTGAAGGAGAGATGCTCGAAAAGACGGCTGGAACGTGAAGGTCAGAGAACGAGTGAGCAGCTCTTTAAGATCCTCCAATGCTTTTACGTCACACAGCCAAAGCACGGGGCAAATAAATACTGCGAATGGCTCGTTGGGCCATTTCTGTTACCCGGTTGGTTTTATTTCTCCACATACCGTCGTATCATCTGCATTTACTCTTGACTGTCCTCTTGCCACGTGACAAGCAGGACTGTGAACATGAATTACGTACTCCATATCATTATCGAGTAAACAGAAGTTATTACAATCGTTTCACATTAGGAAGAAAGTTAAGAACATTAGTCGTATTTTCTCTCCCCCGGGCAAAACCAGGGAAGATCTGTTCTCTCTACCTACAATGTTATAAAGGTTAGTATTTCAATCGACAGCACGAGAACTTAAAAGAGACCTACTTATCAGCTTTCTTCACGGGACTACAGATAAATATCTAACGTGGCGAAAGATACCTTGTAACATGTCTCCGTTTATGTTTTCACAACATTTAAGGTCAGAATTTAACCTTTGTCATGGCACTTGACATTCGGAGGCTTTCTGCAGACACAAACTGAACAACATCACAGAAACACAAACACCGCTCCCTACGTCAGTTAATTCTGTTACAGGAAAATTAATGTTACAATCTTATTTCCCAAAAAGTCACAGCATAGCTTCTTTACAATATGATATAAAAAAAGTGATAGTGGAACCACGGTTCCGGAGAATTAGACGTAAATACGTCTATACGGAAAGGAAGTTTATATATTGGCTTTATTCTAAATATTTCCTTTATACATGCTTTACAATTGAGTAAAGTTTGATTAAGACTTTGCTTATTCAACTTGAATTAGTTACGCTTAAGATGGGTCTGTGGTAGCTGAATGTAATGTAAAGTAATGTAATGAAATGTAATGTAATGTAATGTAAGGTAAGGTAAGGTAAGGTAATGAAATGTTTTATAGGTAACAACAATGCTAAGTAAACAGATGACGTTTCCTTGGTAACAATAATCCCGAGTAAACAATTGACGTTTGCTAGGTAACATAACAATGCAGTTACACTTTTTCGTTCCACTTTTTGCCGAATGACACTGACCCGAAAATATAGACGTATTTACGTCAAAAAAATACAATGAATAATAAACATACTGATATGGGAAAAATCTGTGGCACAGTATCTGCATTACCAAAAAACCTTGGCAACACACCAAATCTCACTACACTTAAAACCCACCCACTACCACATGACAGCTATGTTCTGCATTATGACAAACTCAGTTCCTAGCAACTTGGTCGCTGTCATGGCAGGTTCCATGTTAAGTGAGACACATTATATTTTGTAGATGATACAAGCACATTGATGTACAGAGTCTGACAGCCAATCTAACTCACTTTCAGCAGACTATCTGAAGGCAACTGCAAATATGTTAAAAATCAAACAATAAAAGATCTACTGTAAAGTCGTAACACTTACAGTATGAATGCATACTCCATTATTCATATTAATTTGTTTTTTCACATAGCTATAGGGACTGACGTTTAGAAGTGTCCTTTAGAAATGAATTTTGGTGAATAAGACTAAGCAACATCCAAGACCAATTACTGTGGGAGAGGGTGGGATGAGAAGGCACGTGGCTGTTAATGCTGATAAACACACATCATATGCTCAATTAACCTTTCTTAGTGGATATATCCAACTTCACATGAGAGGTAAAGCCTTAGATTGGAGGATATCTAAGGCTGACTAGGCTGACAAGATACTAACATGTACTCAGTTTTTCTGAATTTACTTCTAGCCCCACCTGTCTACTAGCCTCTAGTAAAACTTCTGTGTTCCTCTTTGTTGTACTTATATCATCACCCAATAAATTTGATTACTACCATAAATTGTTCCTACCATTCAGTTTCAGTTTTTCACTCTGTATTGCTTAAAGATAATTTTTAGACAACAGACACCATACACTGAGACCTTTAAATTTGGAAAAAATAAATATCTACAAAGCAACTAATATTAATGTTCTTCAATACCACAATTAATAAATAGCCCTGAACTGATCAACACTACCATATGTTTACAGTCTTGCTCTTGCTCCTGAAGTAATCATTAAGATTTGTCATGTATCTTGAAGAATATGATTCCAGTCAACTAACATACGATTAATCACAGACCCCAATTCATATTTTACTAAATTCCTGGATAAAAATCAAGCTTGTATGACAGTAAATTATTGTTAATTTTAACACTCCTTTTGGTGGATTTCATTTCTCATAATATCAAATATGCATTTACATGTATTATTAAAAACTAAAAGCATAAATATCTAGCATCAGCAACTAATTTACTTCTAAACTTTACTGTTTGCATCATGGAACTCTAAATTGTTGGTCTATGTAACGAACACTATGACTGCTATGATGCACATTCCAGCATCTGTATTCTAACATTTATCCAATTTATAACACACACAGTAATATTTGCTGTTGCAGTACTGGCAGGACACTAGAAACACCTGCAATAATATCCTGCTCCTCCATGTTTACAGATATTTGACTTACAAGAATTTTAAAAGGATGTAATAAACCCCACAAAGAAGAATATATATCTAGTCAAACAACACATATATAAAAATGTTGTTCCATGTATTTAATATACTTCTTACACATTAATTATTGTGTAGTATCGCCAACTTTTCTACTTGGAGACTTAAAATAACCAATACTTATAAAAAATCATAATAATTTACACAAGGAAAAATTCCAAACACATTCAGATATCCACAATATAAGAACAGATACAGATACAACCTTCATGTGCCAAATTCTAACCTCTGTAAATATCAAAAAGGAGTCTACTATACTGGAATTAAGTTATTCAATAATCTTCCACCTACTATCAAAAGTTTAAATCAGCGTTAAAAAGAGTATCTCCTATCTCACTCCTTCTACTAGGTAAAGAATTTATATCACCCGAAAAATCTCCACTATTACAAATACATGTAAATAATAATAGTGTTGGTTTCTCATCATAATTATTTTGCTGTAATACTGTAGTTCTAAAAATTTGTAAATAGCTGTTATAACTATGTATTTATATTTGTACTAGAAACAAGTATTGTATTTGTGCTATGACCTGTTCTACATCCTTGGCTTAGGCCTATGAAGGATCTATGGAATGTAAATAAATTCTATTCTAATCATAGTCACTAGGGATATATATCTTCTTTCCAACTAAATATCAACAAGCAAGGTATAAAATCATTTGGAATTACGGAGTATTACGTATGTCACTCCTTCTACTCCATAGAAGAATTTACATCAGCTCAATAATTCTCAGTTATTATAAATACATGTAAGGGATAGTGGTGGTGCTTTCTTGTGTAATTACTTTTGCTGCAATACTATAGTTGACTGTAAATCACTGTCACACCCATGCAATTTATATTAGAAACAAGTATTGCACTAGTACTATGAAATGTTCTACATCCTTGGCTTAGGCCTAAGAAGAATGTGTGGAATGTAAATAATTGTTCTATTCTGTTCAATAAAGCGGCCATTTTGATGAAGCACTTTGACGGTTTCTCCATTACTTTCGATCATATATTTAAGGTTTAAATAATATATTGGCATGGCAAAACTTATTCCCCATTAAATAAGTACATAACAAACTTGCATAGCTGTTAACAACTTACCGAAAATAATAAAGTCGCAAAGGTATTACAAGTCACTACACCTACCTCACTCACAAACACAACTTCCATCCACGAACGTTTGCACAAACTGCGGGAATTTCTCGCACTTCGAGAGACTATGATGAACCGGAAAAGGAAAAACAACCATTACATATTAATATCACATGTTTTAGGATTGTTTTTCATGTGTAAAAGTAACATAACCAAACAGATTTCTGTATTAATGACTGTGATTCTTTTCGTCTAATTAGATGCAGTATGTCACAGAATAAATATATGCATCCTCGAAATATTTACAAGAATCCACCAGACTTCAAACAATTAGCCATTTCTTATCCTGAATTTCGGAAGTTTGCAAAACAGGTAATTTGATGATAATACGAAATACTGTATAATTCATTACCAGAGATATTGAAAAGTAATTTAGTTGAATGAAAATTAAAATATTGGTGACAACGTATGTTGCTGAATTTGAGGTTCATATCGGTACAAGATGCAACATAAACTATTATAACAAGTTAAATCCCCATAACCTGTCAATGAAATTGGGTTGTCTGTAAGGTTAGAAGCCCTAAAACAAATGAGTCTAATTTACGCACCTAGTCACCATACTGTGAGCACATACTATTTCTTTTAGGGCATTACAGGAAAGGTGACCATTGATTTCAAGAATCAAGAAGCTCTCCGGTCCTTAACTACAACTTTGCTTCAGAAGGATTTTGGACTGCATGTAGAAATACCCTTAAACCGCCTGATACCAACTCTTCCCTTACGCCTGAATTATTTACTATGGATAGAAGATTTGATGCACTTCTCAGTCAACCTCAGGGAAGGACAAATAAAAGGTGTTGATATAGGTAATAACTATTGGCTCCTGATTTTATATTGAAAATCTAAAAGGGTTTCAGAAGAAAATTTTCCACTGGCCTAATTGTAGGATAAATCTATTATTTACATGCTTTGTACTCTTTTTTGTGCAAATTGAATTTCAAAGAAACTACAGGTTGATTATTCAAGGTTCTCATGGTAATGAGGGTGACAGGTGTTGTTCTACTGGGTTGTGACACCTATATCATTGTAGGTTGATAAACTTTTAACATTGAAATTCCTTGATAAATTTAGGATATTGTCATGTTAATGCTCAGTTCATAAACCTTTTGTCATCTGGTCCAAGTCTGTTAAACTTGTATATACTTCAGTACTCTATTATGAGCAGGAGAGGACAATTTTCACTTAAGATAATACAAATTTTGACACTTGCTCACTATCCACAATATGAAATATTTATCCCATATTCATTAATTACAATTAAAAGTACTTATGATACAAAATTGCATTTTTAATACCATACTCTTTTAAGTTCTGAATATATATTTTTACATTTTTAACAGGGTGTGGTGCATCCTGTGTTTACCCACTTCTAGCTTCCACAGCAAATAAATGGCAAATGCTGGCAACAGAGTTGGATTGTGAGAGTGTTAATTGGGCAAGGAAAAATGTAGCAAGGAATGGCCTCGAAGACTTTATAACTGGTTAGTATAAGTTCAAGTTTGTGGTTAGGTAACTTACATCCAACTGAAGAGAGAATTGAAATTTGGTTAGCTTACCTTCTTTTCAAGCTTCATAGCCTCCCATGGCCTTTTTAGTATTTCCATCCTCAACACTCATTACTTTCTTCAGTAATGTCTTTTTTACTCCTAAGATACAAATAATACAGGTTGAACATTAATATTTACCATTTTTTGACAACAGACATCTTGAGAGGAATGCATTCATTGGTTTACCTTAAGTGTGTTGTTTGTACAAATATTACAGTAAAACAAGTTGATGCTGGTACAATTCTTAAGGGTGCCTTGGATATGGACCATACATATGACTTCACAATGTGCAATCCACCATTCTTCAGAAGTGAAACAGAAGCAGATTCCAGTAGCAAATCTCGATCTAATTCACGAACACTTCCTCGTAATGGGAAGACTGGATCTTTGAGTGAAGTAGTGGTACAGGGTGGAGAGCTGGCATTCATACGGCAAATGATACAAGAAAGTGTAGAAATGAGGAATATGGTGAAGTATGTTTCTGTGTATTATCTTTTTGCATTATTGCATAACAGGAAGGTGGTGCCTGACCATTTACTTAATTTTAAAAATTACTGAATGGATTTCAATGCAATTTAGTATTTATGATATTGGGGGACAGGATATTTTCATGACTTTGCAAGCAAAATTTAATTTTAGCCTAAGTTGGTTGAATATAACTCTATCTTTATAAGAGTATAAATTGTTTACTTCATGATTTTTCTTTAAAAAAAGGCTGCTAGTATAACTACAGCTTCTTATAGAATAAACAGTGTGAAGTGGAAATAATTTCCATGGCTTCCTATGCATCCCAAAACACATGTAGTAAAGAATGTTTAGATTGGACCTTACATACTGTAGCACTAATCATTATTTTATTTACACAGGATTTACAGTACTATGGTAGGACACAAATCAAGTCTGAATGCTTTGAAGTCTGAATTAGAGAAAGCTGGGGTAGCAAGCAGCGCCCAGACCGAGTTCTGTCAAGGACACACAACCCGATGGGGATTCGCATGGACATTTCTCTCTGAACTGAACTTTGAAGTGTTACCAAAAAGCAAGAAAAAAGAAAAGCCTCCAATGAAATATGTTGTTCCTATGCTTGGCAATGCTCTTTGCTATACTGTTAATACAGTAACTGGCAAATTAAAGATGCTTTTCTCACAGCTACAGGTACAGACATTTAATTTGTTACACTGCTAGTTGCATATTTACTGTATTCCATAGAACAGAGCATGTATCTTCATGTTTCTTTGTGAAATTAATTAACTCCATGAAGCAGAGTCCTTGAAAAACTAATAGCCATTCAGGTGGTCAAGAAACCTTTGTCATTAAATAAACTAAGAATATAATAAACATTGTTTGCAGATTGAATACAAGGAACTGAAAAGGAGTAAACACACATCACTATTTGAAGTTACAGCACAAAGAAACACATGGACTCACCAACGTCGAAAGCGACGAGAACAGAAAAAGTATGAGACACAGCTGGTTTCGGAAGAAGATAATTTGTGTGAAACAGCTGTTTCTCCCAAGAAAGAAGGGTGTAATATCTCAACTGAAACAGTTAGTACCTTGAAAGAGAGTAGGTTTGCAATTGAAGGTTCACCTACATCAGCAGTTCAGCCACAGTTACAAACTGACATGAAGTCAATGAAACGAAAACATGACAACTCAGTATGTGAAAACAATAAAAAAATATCAAAGGGTGAAGAGCAAGAAAGGCTGCAAGAGAGAGATGATTTGCTGAACTGTATGGACCAAGCCCATGAATCAGAATTTCCCTATGAAGGCAATCTCCAATCAACAAGTCATTCAGAATTATATTCATACTCTGTGAAGTCTGTAAGTTCAAGAAAATCACAGAACCCTGAAATTAATGACAACAGGGAAAGTTCCGAAGGAAATAAGAATGATAAAAGAAATGCTGAAATTACACAAGATTCTGTCAGTAAAAATGAAGAGTGTGATCTCAGTTCACCACACTGTTCACAGAAGAGATATCAAACTGAAACAAAAACAGATTCTTGTATTTTGAAATCAGTGGTTTCTGTAAGAAAATCAGGTCCCGAGATTCACATTGAAATGGCATTGATAGAAGGCACCTGTGGCCTTGATGCTGTTCATCAGATAATGCAGTACATTAAAAATAATCTAAAAATTGAATGATGTACATGTTTAAAATTCAGCCACCTGTTACATTCTTCTGTAAAATTGTAAATAAATGCTCTTATTCTGTGAACGAGATACTTATCTGTGTGTCATGTCCAACTTTAGAAATAGATGCCTGTTCCTGTTATAATAGCAACATTGCAACATACACCTGAACTATGGCTCTAAGCACTTCTCCAATTGTACCCTTTACAGAAGCAACATTATGCATTCTCTTATCAACACTCTCTATGACAGCATAGACAAATAAGCACTAGTTTGCTATACTATATATAAAAACAGAGCAACACTGGGTACACCTGTTAGATTCAGAGAAGAGGGCTTGGATAATTTAGAAAAGAGGAATTAAGGCATTTTTACTCATAGAACTTTCATTCAATCTAGTAAGTTATGTATTACTTTGTCTACCAGAAGAATAAATGTAACTACACTGAACTCCTTTGTAGGAAAACAACCCCAACTGCTCATAACTGAAGGATTAAATAAATAAAAGATGTGTCAAGCACTTTAGATACTCTTGAAGAATACATATACACAATTTTGATAGGAAACAGACGACTCAGATTGATAATAAAGGTTTGGCAATGGATTCCGTGGCAGACTATTGCTACAAAAGGGATAAGCTCTTTACATTATATAATAACAGAAAAGTAACAAAGTGATACATTTTATGATTGGAATTTCACTATAAACAACTAACTCCTTCACTGTGCAGTAACAGAATAACATCATTCTTCTTATGAAAGTAACAACTGAATATATTATATTTTGCATGCAACATGGCAATGACTTTTTTAAGGCCACATGAAAATTGCTAAGGATTTTGATGGACCACGTAATGATTTTTCTCCCTGTTTGAACAAATGTAATGCACTGTGGTCTAGACACTAAAGATCAGAATAAGACTGGTACTATACTTAATTTATTCCATACATATCTTGGCACTTCTGAATTACGTGTTTGTTTTTTATATTTTTTTATTGTCATTGTGCAGGCCACCTGAATGAAGCTCATGGGCCACTGGTAGTCCACAGGCCATACATCTTGAACATCTGCACTAACACATTCCAGGGTTAAAGCCAGGTTCCTTTCTTTTCCCTCTGTCCCCATGTGATTACAAGCATCAGAATTCTACTGACATGTAACTCTAAATCAAAAGCAGTGATTATGCACACATAATACAAGAGGATAAATGGGGCTATACACATTCCTTCATCCTTATGTAGCAGTGAACATGGAACATACGTAGCAAACAAGAAACCAGTAACAAGGACAATAGATTAATAAAATATCAGCAACAGAAAATCTTGAATAGACTGTGGAGTTAGTTTTGTAGCATGTGTGAAAGGACCAAAACTGTACTGACATTCTACTGCAAGTCTGGGTTATGTGTAAAAGGAATACTGATCCTGCAATTCATCCACATCTGTTTCACTATAACAAATAAGTTATCACGTAGACACACAGAAGATAAAGTATAACTAGTATTTTTATTCATTAAGTATCTCAACTGTGGACATGACCTCTAACAAAACAACAATACTGGCATCAGTGTCTTTCTGGATACCACATGATGCAGCTATTGTCAGCTTGCCATGTTCGTCTACTCTTGCACCACAATACTAAATGAGACTACAAAGGAATTACTATGTAAGCGTAGTGGATGATGCTGCTGAGATTCACTCATCACACCACATCTAACCTGAATCATCAGAGAAACACAACATAGTACAGCAGTTAATAATAACAGTTGAAGCAGCCAGCTTCCATCAGGCAATGGTACTGATAATGGCTGAACTTCATGAACTGTGTACCACATGAGCCACAAAGACCTTTCTTTATGACATAACAATGTTTAACAAGTGCAACAATGAGGGACTAGTTTAACAAAACATATTAGTTACCATTTCAAAAAATTAACATAAGATACCATAACAATTAATGAAAACTCTGCAACATCAAAAACTTTTTAAACATACTTTCAGTTTTCTTACGACTCAATTATTTCATCCACACATTAAGCTTTTGTTTTGTAAAGTGTTTACTCATTTTCCCTCTTTCACAGAATGTAATGCGTGAGAATAGCACCATTGTTCTGAGTGACTTGGTTTTTAAAACCATATCATGAGGAAGAATCACAAAATTCTATGTGCATTGTTAGTCACTACAGATTAATTCCAATATTTAACATATCACAACTACAATCATGACAGATATGCATCACATGTTCCACACTTACAAATTATTCAAAACAAAATGATAGAAATATTGATATATATTACAGGTTGCCAGATATCTGCTTTGTCAATGGACATGTCATAAATAAAAATCAACAAACACTGACCTTTATATATCATGCCAAGGTAAAGACTTCTATGAGGTAAGATATAGAGTATTTTCTAAGGCATGGACTACAGGAAACAGCAATGGAAAAATAGCACATAAAATTGAATGCTGATCATGCCATTTTTCAGTAAGGATGAAGTGCTACAATATTTTCATTATGAAAATTTATAGCTGATAAAATATCTGACCTGCTGACCCTTAGTCTGACTAGTGATATTTATTTTTGTGCCTCTAATTAACAAATTACAGTAAATACTAGCACAGTATATTGTGATGCTAAGTGTTATGAAAAAATAAGTTTTCACACATTAACTACTTTCAGTTTTGGACTCTGTTCATAGTGTTTTTAAGCCTCAAAATGATAACACCTTAAAACTTCACAATATTTTCAATGATAGCTATTTCTTCACTTTCAGATAAAAAAAGTGGAGACATCAATTCTGTTGGATCCAGTAGACCCAGCTGTTCCCAATCTGTGATCTATTGGATCAAACAGAATAGGTGTCTTTTCTATTTTATCTGAAGATGAACGAAGATCCATCTTTTGTAACACTGATCTTTTAGGTTTTG
The DNA here is from genome assembly GCF_000696155.1 of Zootermopsis nevadensis. The sequence goes on along the minus strand of NW_019060394.1, from coordinate 47,610 downwards.
AAGATTTATTAAGGCTTTTTAAAAGAACAGTAGTAATATAACATCACTGTCAAAGACATTCAGAGAAGAATTTTTCACACATTTTGAAATCTTCGTGACAGACGAGGAGAAGGAAGAACACCTGAAGAGGCTCTTCAAAACAGAAAACCAACAACATATATACCATCTCTCTACCAAAAACTGAAATGTTCACATAATTGAAAGAGTTTACTTCTACATTCTACACCATCAGCCTCCACATGTGCGTGTTATTAGGCCTGGTCAGTGTAAGCATTTGTTTAGTATCTCATTAACAGCCTTTCCTTTTAAGGCTTCATCTTCAAAATCAGTCCCCTCACTGATTTTAACATGTTTCACATAAGACACTTAAGAACAGTTAAACATAAATGTTCACAGGCATTCAAAACATAATTACATAATCCTCTGGAACATTCATAACATTTCCTTGAGCTTGGAAATTTACACCATGGCCAGTAACCAACCACTGCTGAGAGTTAGCACAAAGATCTGTTCTGGTGCATTATATAGAAGTATACATACATACTAAACCATGAACAAGTGAATAGCCTTTTGATTCAGCACACTGTTTCCATTCTGTAAATGGTGATATTTGGATGTGAATACGTGAGGTCAGCGTTTGGCAAGGCACCTGGCAACCAGTACTTCAAAGAACTTTTCAAACATTTGTTTCAATGAATTCAAAACCATCTACAAGTCCTTTATGGAACATTTTTACACAACATAGAAAACTACATCTACTGTAGGCTTCAAAACTGAGAGGAACCTCACAGTAGTAGGTAGTAGCTTCCACTTCCTATTACCACATCCAACTGTTACTTTAATATAGAACTGGCTTTTGCAATCAGTATGAAAGCAATGAAACAACTGTATCCTATCTTAGCATTATATTATTTATAATCACTACCATACAGCTATGTTTCACTTCGATTCAACAATTTAATAACCATGTTAACACTATCCTAAAATTACAGTGGCACGACATCCAAAAATAGTCCATAACTGAATTCATAAGCAACTAATATTTCACCTGCAAACTTATACTAAAATATGAAAGTATGGCTACAAGAAAAAATCTGAAGGAAATCACATCAAAATGTAATTAAAAATACAATTCTAGATCTATTTTGTGCTGTACATTTGAAACCACTTTTTATGTAGTGGGTGCACATCAATATGTGCAAACAGATTAGGTTCATCCAAGCTGCAAATGTTACTAAGCAAAGACTTTTAATATTTTACCACGTATATACGGTAAAATGGCAATATTTACACCTGCAACATCTCGCAGAGTAACTAGAACCTACCACACTATGCATGATACTGTCAATGAACTGTGTAGTAACTCAAAACTTCCTGAACCTTAAATCTGATTTTATTACAATTTAGCTACATGGCACTAATTTTTATAATTACAAGACAGACCAGGGTAAAATGCAAATTTTGCATGTAATTTCAAATTATTACAGTACTTCCTGTGCAGACACAGCTTATTCTATATTCAGTTTCATATGTATATATGTGTTCATGTTTTGACTATTTGTGGAATGTCGACTAAAACAGATTCAGTTCATTCTATCAACGGAAAAATACATCTGTACTATACTTACAAAAATACTATACTGATGTCAAAACTTCAGACACTAAGAAACATTCAAAAGAACTATAAAACTAGATTTTTTGTGACTGGAAATCTACAGTCTATCAAAAAAATCAAATCAGGTATCTATCTAGCTACTCAATAGTCCATCACTTACTAATATTCGCATAGTTAATTTAGGAAGAACAACCTGTCTTCAATGCATATGCAATGACACACCTCTTTGGCTTACAATAAGATTTAAAATATTAATTAAATGAAAACCAACCACTTAATAGCTTTCAACACCAACATAGAAATTTGCTATAAGAGAATTATGAAAAGTTATTTTAACAAAAACAATAACAAGGAAACAGGAACACAAAAATTATTGCTTCACCAACTGTGTGGTGACTGTTGTGATGAAAGGAACAACTGTTATACTTAGAAACTTTATAAACACATAACAATGTTGGGTCTGAGATAGCGATTTTATAAGGAAAGTAAAAAGTTCTGTACTTTTCAGTTTCAGGCCCATAGTTACATTATCATTTTTCTAACATTTTCCAACATAACAGCAAATTTTGGGGAAAACAAGGGGTACCATAACACAAACAAGCATGATTTTCATTTAATAGCATAGCTTATAAAATGCTAATATTGCCACATATGAGAAGACATTACAATTCCACAATCTTTAACACTTCAAATACTATAGAATGATTATTTTTACTGCATTCTTTCCTTAATTGCATTTCTGAGGCATTTAATCTGAAGGTGACTGTCCCTGATGTTTCTCCTGATGTTACAAAATTTATTGTGTATGGAGAGTTTTAGATAGTAACCAAAATAAAAAAAATATGCTTAATTTAGTTCAGGCATTTAGGCATGTACCTATGAAAAGAAAAGTGACAGAAAATCCATATAGTTCAAAACATATAAAAGGCTCAAAAAACTGAGATGCAGTGTTATAATAATATATCACGTTTTCATCAACCTAACAAATACAGTCTTTATTTTGTGTCACAGTCAACAAACCCATAGCACAAATTGAGGCAGCTTATAAAATAAAACCTCTTGAAAATGCAAGATGATTATAATAATTTCAGTTCTTGTATGCTTGTTTCATATATTTATGAAGATGTGTAAATATAAATATACACACACATACATACACATATATGCTCAACAAGGTATTCCACATATTTGACAGCCTATTGGACCCCTACAACTACATGCGAACATTGTCATGTACTAGAACACAGTATCTTCATGTATTCAACTGGATTCTTCAGCAGCTTTCTTCATTTCACTAGTGGTGCATAACTCAATGTCAGTCTTTTCTTCTGATGAGGCTGGAGATGTATCCTTCAACTGCCGTTTCTCAATTTCAGCTTTGAAGTTCTCGATATCTTGCTGGCTGAAAAATTATAAAAAGAAAGAAAGTTACAAGAGGTTACAACTTTGGACTGAGAGATTTATATATCTACCTAATTCACATTTTTTAACATTTTCAAAATGTTTCTATAGATTATTATGAAATGAATAACTGAAACCAAGATATTAAATTTTAAATCAGAACTTAGGGCACAGCTAGTTAATACACTCGCTATTGGAAGCACAGCTGATGAACTGTCATACTGTGCCGAACCATACCTTATCTGAACAAAAAGAATGCCATTTATCACATTCAGCATGTCAAGGACACTCCCCATGGATGGAGGTTGGATCTGGATAGGTGGCAGAGCTGTGTTTGATTTTCCAGTGTAAATTTCATTCATCTTCTTCTGAAGGACTACAGCCTGAGATGTTAGATGACGCAAACAATCAGATGACTCACGTGTCTTCTCATGAGATTCACCAAGCTATCCAACAGAATAATAAATTTAAAATATTTCAAACAAATCCTAGGATAAGCAAGACTATATTCTGAGTCCAAATGAATGTGATGTTGCAGGACCAATCTGAAACACAATCTTTGACTACTGTAAATCTAAGATTTTAAAACATAAGATTTAATTAGCTGCAGGTAATATGTTAGCAGTATAGAACATAAAATAACAAATGCTAATAACACAACAAGTACACAGAATTATTTACTTATTAATTTTCATGGTGTTTAATCATGCTGATTAACTTCACAGGTTATATAATGTCACACGATATAGGGGAAATTATCAGCATTGGTGAGTAGGTGAAGTCTGAAAGAAGTTACTTCAATGTACTATCCTGGCAGTCACCTGGAGTAGACACAGAAACTAGTAAGACTAAACTAAATGCAGAAAGGAAACTGAGCTACACTCACTTACGATTAAACATATGTGAAATTTTAAGCTATCTGATCAAAGCATATCAGAAAGTTTATTTTGACAAAGACAAATAAAAATGTACATGTGCAGAATGTGATATATTTAACTCTATTGTAAGGATATATAAATGATTACTTTTTTTTACCTTAAAATTCTCATCATCCATCCATTTGTCTCAAACATGTTGTTTTACAACCGTGTGATTTAAAATGTGAAAAATGTTACAAATACCTACTTATCTGTCTGATCTATGGTAGAGCATAGAGATTTGTTATGTTCATTCTAAGCAGTAGGGATGATTCATTACTTACCTGCTGCCTGTATATGGCATATGTCTCTTTCTCATTGTTGAGTGCCGAACGGAAGTCACCCATGCAACTCTGTGTCCTTGCTACAAGATGGAAACTCACAGCCACTTTCAAAGATTTAGCACCATAGTAGCGAATATTCAATGCAAGTGCCTTTTCTAAGAACCGTAAGGAAAGTTCATACTCTCCAACTGCATGAAGAATTAAACTGATATTGCTCTGCAAGAAAGAAAGAAAAAGATCCTGGAGACTGAGTGAAAATATTATGACAAAAGCTTTAACATGCTGATTGTTGTTTAACATCCTCCTATTTGGGTGAAATAAGCTGTAAAATATTAATAAATGAAGAACAGGTATCATTCACCTACATCTGAGATACTGACTTTCAAATCACTGAAATAACTTTATATATAAATTCTGAGAAAATAAAATCAAATGCATGCCAGAATCAATTAAAAACAGCATTGTAAAACTGGTCAAGAGAAAAGTTAAGTTGGTAGTTTCAATCTTCAGACGATCTTAACGCTAAGAATTGGTGGGAAAAGGCATGAATACTAAAATCACTGACACACTTACATCAAGCAATGCTATTTCTGGATGATTCTCTCCGCAGACCAGAAGTGCAAGATATCGAGCTCGATACAGCAGCTTGAGAGCTGTGCTAACTTGGTTGTTGGCGAAGCAATACAATGCCAGGTGTGTCTGGAAACATGACATAATGTCTAACATAAATAGTTTACACAGTAAATTAATGTACTGACGGATGGGAGTCTCATCATGAACGGAAGTATGTGATTGTGGCTTGTTTCATGGTCCTATCCATGCATTCACCTGAGGAAAACCATTGTTATCCAGTAACAATGAACTAAGTATACCACCCAGACACAAGTTTAGTGTTGCTGTCAACCTGACTTATTAGGTTTTAACAAAAGAGGAGAGACTCAGTGAGACTTAAAAATTACTTACATATTCAGTGATGGTGTAAGGATGGTCAATTCCATTCACTCTTTCTGACATAAGAACAGCTTTCTGTTGATAAGCCATAGCCTCAGCATGGTCACCCATGATGTAGTTTAACCTTGCTAACATTCTCAAGCACTGTGCAATCTCTGGATGCATTGCACCGTATACATTATTTAACAAGTTGAGAGCCTCACTAATAAGTTCATAGCCTTCCTTCAGATACCCTTGTTGTATCTTGTTCTGCCCAGTAGTATAGAAGTTGTAAGCATCTGTTGCCTGAAAAACAATACTGAAAATTACACTACAAGTAAAGTACAGTTTGTCCCACTACGTGCCATACAGGCACTTGGGGTGAGAGGAGGTATAGCTCCTCCCTTTCTTGACCTCGGCACTAGATGGGGGTGAGTGGTCAGCATCACGCCCTGGCCGGCTTTACCCCCGGGAAAGGACCCCCGGTACCCACTGTAGAGGAGGCTGGGTGGGCCTCAGAGCCATTCTGGATGCAGAGGCTAGAGGAAAAATCCTCTGCCCCCGTCGGGGATCGAACCCGTCGTCCAACCCGTAGCTAGTCACTATACTGACTGAGCTATCCCGGCTCATACACTACAAGTAAAAAGTAAAAAGATGTCTGGCTGGTAACAGATGCCTCACGGTATGTTGGCGTATAGTGACTTCAGTTCCATAATATACTGCATGCTCACTTTATTTGCATACTTCCGTGGATCTGCTGCTCCAGGACACTGGCCATACTAGTGGACATATTCAACACACATTTATGTCAGCTTGCCACAATGAGGTTACCTGTTGTAACTAGTTTTAATTTATCCAAAGGTACCATAATTTTCCTTTCGAGTATAATTTTCTGTAATCATTAGGAGCAATACCTCCTCACCACTTAAGCACCTACATGGCTCATAGTGGAACAACTTTACTTTTTACATAATACATTATAATTCAATGCAGTTATAATTAGCAATACAGTACACATACAATTTGTTCACAATTTTAATCACACATTCATGCATGAAAATGCATTTATACGTACCCTAGGGTTTATATGCTTCACCACAGGAAAAATATTGATTATGTCTTCCTCAAAGAATGTGAGTCGGTTTTTGGAGTCAAATGAGTATTCTCTTAACAAAATCTGAACACCAGTCTTGATGCAAAATGACCTAAAGGAAAGAAGTGCATAATAACTTACCTCATACTAAAAATAATGACTTGAAGGATTTTTATTTATGTTTTAACTGCTGCAGAAACATCTTCATTGTTACAGAATCCAAAGATCAGTGAGCAAACAATGTTCGTGAAATTTTACAGTAAATAATAATGATAGCCTAGTAGGACTAAAATATGCCTATCTAATACAATATGACAACAGTGAACAGGTGCTTTTGGTTTTAATATATATTAAATAGTTAAAAAGTACATTGTATTAGAGGACAAAAAATTAAAAAGGAATTCCATAAAGCTTAAAAAAAACATGCACATGTTCACATTATATAATATATTAAAGAACCTTGTTACAACTTAGCGACATACTAAGAACTGTTCATATACCTGAGCAAAGAGATCTTTTGCAGAGAGAATTGTTCTACCATGGATTCAAGAGAATCAACTTGAAGATCCCAGTCATAGTAACTCTTCATTTCTGACTTTATTTGAGTCCAAAGTAATTTGGGAGTAAGGTTTGTCCATTCCATACTGTCTGAATCCTTCAGAAGAGGATTTGTCCGGCCCTTACGTTTACTACGACGCTTTGATGTTTTACTTTGAAGCTGCAATAAGTAAATACATACAAAACTGTTAAAAAGGGCAACAGTGATTATTAATGTAATCCACAGTAAAATAACTCATTGGACAGATACAGTGAATCAAGTTCAAACCATATCAATAAAATAACTTTAACACAGGCTGAATTAATAAATTTGGGCAATTATCACTACTGAATTTTTCAGCATGATAAATGTAATGACTTCTAGCTAATGGCTGTAAACTTATAGATATAAATATAGTTTCATTTCTGGGCCACATATAAAAGTATAATTGAACTTTATAGGATTTTGTGGACTTATAACTGAACTTATTCTGGAGTGGGGGCTGACTCATGCAACAGTTCCATTCACTATATTTAGCATGTTATTTGACTCATAACCTAGGCATAGGTAAGCCATATTTGCACAAATTCTGATGTGAACAACAAATGACCTGATGAAAATATTATGGAGAAATTTTCTTAAAATTCTTTTAGAACTAACTCTAATTTTAACATGCATAGAAAGAAAACAATATTTACTCATAACTCAGAGTTCAGTCATATGTAAGGATTTTGTAGGTAAGTAAGACTTTTCAACATCACTTACTGTATGACATATACACACACAATTATTATTACCTCGTCTGCAACCTGATGAGGATGAGGCACTGGACATGATGAAAGAAAACAGTTGAGGAAGTGACTGACAGCTGCTGACAGGCTCATCAGTTCAATACTCTGTTAAACAGGGTAAATAAAATCAATAAAAAATATTTGAGACTTGATGTTTATATATATATATATATATATACATACATACATAGACCCAAACTTAAGGTGTGAAACATATTTTTATACTCACTTGCATGTAGACAATAAAGACATGCTTCAATGTCCGGGTGAAGATTTCTGCTACTGTGATATTATACAGATATTCCAACTGCTTAATCTTGGATAATGAATCAGAAATCTTGCCCAGATAGCGAATATTAATGCCTCTATTGTGCAGTGCTTCAGAAAGCGTCACCCCATCCATTGGAGCAGCTGAGTGGTCCAAACAATCTCGCACCTAAAAGACAAAATTAAATTAGTTTCCTTTTTATAATGTTTTCTGTCATTCTTTGTTATCAGGATCTAATGACAGGCAGATTTTGTCCTTGCTGACTGTTTTCATACAAAAACATAATTGGAGGCTTGCAGCCACCTGTTCCTTCCTCCAATGTTCCTCCATATCACCATTCATAATCATCACACTCAGCTGATGCTACACAGGCCCAGCAGTTGGTACATCAACAGTAAGAAGTACGATAATATAACTTAAATTCAAATTTTTTTTGCCTGACACCCAAGCATGAAACCTCACAAAGCACAAGGTCTTCAGTCACCCCAATATGACATAACCTAGCAACAGCCTTGAGTACATCACTCTGTGACATTAATGTGCTGAACATGACAGCTGCTCCATTATCGTGGCTTCACCATTCCAGCAGCACACCATAGTGAGCAATTCCATCCTTTACTAAATTAAAATTAAATTATTCCTCTTCTTCAACTTCATAAATTGGGCCTTACAGCCCATTTTGTCAAGAAATCTATGAAATTAAAAATAAAAGAATGTATAAATTCTGTTACCATTATATATATATTTTAACAACTAACAAAAGCAGCTCAAGATGTGTACCATGTCTGACTGTAATTTACTGTAATGGGGAAAAGATGAAAGTACGCATTATTTTAGTTGAATATGGTAGCAGTCAGTCTCAGCATAAATTAATTACATATGGTAGAATGAATACTTTACTTAAGCATAACCTTATACAGGTTTCTGCAGTTTATATACAAAACTGAATACAAATACGAATAAGAAAACTGACTCACAATTTATTACATATATTTTTACAAACTTTTTTTTATTTAAATGTAGTTTTCTGTGACTCAAGGTTTAACATTCATAGTTACTACAGTGTACACAAAGTTGTATATCAGTATACTTAATAAACATGATACAGTAGTCATGAAACACCAAAAATGTTAAATGGTCCTGTAAATGATTTTCTGCAAATGTCACTCTCCCCTACACACACAGCAAATATCACACAAAATGCAGGTACTGATTAGGTAACAACAAAATAAAGAAAAAACTGTTTGAATGTAATAGTTATTATGTTATGTTAGGTTATGTAATGTAAACTAAATACTCACAAATGCTGGAATTTGAACTGTAAGCAGGAAGGCAGCAGCATCCTTTACGAGCTGACGCTGTTTCTCAAGTTGTTTATGATCTGGATCAACATGCTGAACACCGGGAGAATATACATCTGGATTGAATCTTACATCAAATTCAGTCTCCTTCAGTGATCCCACTGCAATTGCAGCCTTCTTCACAATCTCCTTTGTGCTCTCCTCCACTGCAAGTAAGTAAAACCTTGCTAGCCCAAAACTCCTACATCCACAAATCAGGCTGGATGGTGAGTTTCACATAATGTATAAAAGTATAGTAACCTTGCTTTGGCAGGGGAGAGGGAGACAATGTTAACCCTAGATGTAATGGCAGAATATTCCTCTGATGAAAACTTTACAGTTGTATTTAGGAACAGTCTTAGACAGAGACAATGTAAAGTGGAAGTTGTGGTCTCAGAGCGGCTATCACCCCAACATAGTACTTACCAACCAATATATTCCTGAGTTCATGCCTCCAGAATAATTACATGTCACTAGTCTTAGCTGTCAAAAAATCAACTGCTGCTCCAAAGGTACAGACAAGTATTTCTCAGTACAACGGATCATACAGTTGATCAAAAATAGACAGCTGTCAACTACAGCCTATATGGTCAACATTTTGTAATATTTAGCATATTTCTCATCCATGCCAACAATTATAGTATACACATAAATTGTCACATATGAGGTTTACGAACCAACCTTTATACAATGAGCAATTAATTATTAAATGTATGTATCACTTGTACTTATAATACATATGGTGTTATAACTGCAAAGGTATTATTGGGATAAAACACAATATTCTACAAACCCTCTTCAAATAGATGTATTATAGAAGAAATTAAAGAAGCAATAAGAAGGCAGACATAAACAGATAAGTCCTATAAGAATGCAAGATTATTATTATTTGAACGAATAGTTTGTAAAACAAATTCAATGAATACTTACATTCTTGTTTCTCCCCATTTGTAATGGAATCTGTGATGCTTTCTACTATCTTCTTTGCTTCATCTGCTCCCATCTGACTTTCATTTGTTGAATTTTCTTTTGAGGAATCATCATTTGATTTGTCAATATCAATTTTTCCCTTTTTGCTGTTTTCAGTTTCCTTATCTTTGTTCTATAAAACATCAGTGAAAACATATTTAAAATATGGCAGTCTATTGATATAAAACTACATAACTTTACGTAATTTTTGTAATGTAAAGTTTCCATAATGGTCACACCTGATATCACTAGAGATAATTCCAAAGTATGTTTTCACCACAATGTGACTTGTATTTATTTGAACAAAAGCATTTCCAAGATTATGCCCTCAGTCTCATTATGTACTGAAGGGAACAATCATTTCATTTTGCCACATTTATACCTTGTATTCTTTCTCTGTCTT
>NW_019060394.1:0-21749 GCF_000696155.1 Zootermopsis nevadensis | reverse complement strand
AAACGCCTCAGATGTCCTGAAAACAGCTGTAACCACTGTGATTTGCACATATGTATGAAAAATGTCACCTGTACGAAACGAACGTGCCAAAATATGTTTTACATATGGGCCTAATACGTTTAAGTTTCGTGAGAATGTACAAGCAAACATTAACATGGATGAACACCACCAGTAACAACTTCCAACTACACTGCACATCACTACCACACGAATCCAGAAATAACACGTTCTCGCTCCTGTGTTAAATTTGGATTACAAAAGAAGCCCGCGGAGCTAGGAGTATGAGGTCGCCGACAGTCCGACCGTCTGTGAGCTGTGGATGGCCCTTCTACTGCGCCCGGTAGAACACACGTACGACTACTTTCCCTCTGCCTCGTTTAATGACGCTAAACTGATAAACACAGCGAAAACTGGTATATTCATGTATTTAGAGTCATTAATAACATATATGAAAAAACAACCATCAAGAAACAGAAGACTCTAAAACTTGTCTGGTGTGACCTGCGAAGTGTGTGAAAGTGTGCTGTTTAATGCAGCTGTAATGTTATATTACATCACTTAGCTGTCCAGAATGTAACAGTGAAATAATAAGATCCCCTCTGGCGTCATTTCGAGGCACCGACATTCAACCGCAACATAAAGGACTGATATATTTATAAATTTTAAGAAATAAAAAAAAATTAGAAAGGCAGTTACTAGGACAAATGAATGGCCAACCTTTCCAAAACAGGCCTACAGAAAATAAAAGTTAGCGTGATTCATATTCCATAAATATCACGTTCGATTCTGCACCCAGAAACCATAAATACTAGGTTTTTCTCTCCCCCCCCTCCTTCCTGGAATAGTATCGTACCTACAGCTGCTTCCAACCACATTCTTCAAAATTTTGACACGTATCGGTCCAACACAATCCGTACTCGAAACGAAACTCAAAATAAATTTTGCTGATAAATAAAACACACGTCGTTAAAATCTGCAACTTGTGTTTTAAAAATATGTTAAACAAAAATTTATTTATAGCTGCAAGATATTTCATGCCTTTCTACTCCGATAACCTTTAAAACTAAATGCAATAAATTAACGCCGAGTTCAACGCTGTTTGCAAAAACCACAAAGGAAGCGCTTTGAAAATGAGGGCACATTATCGCCTTTGTTACTTAACAAATTTAAGTCGATCGCCTATCGGTGAACTCGGTTGAACTGAATAAATTCTGTATCTACAAAGCTGACAAAAACTCTCAAGTGTAACGTTTAACAGTCACACCACATTTAAAACAATCTTATTCAACAGAAACGCCATTCATTCAGACAAATCCAATGTCGAGTAGGAAATTCACAGTGCCAGACTGTGTTGTCACGATTTAACTTGCATTAACATTATAAAGAGTTTCAAAGGTTAGCTGTTGCTTATTTTTGCAGGAAGGAGCTACTTATTTCAGTTATCATGATGGTCTTACGTGAAAGCAAAGGGCCCAGTACTGAATCTTCCCTTCCTCTACACACCTATCAACAGGATGTTCATATCTCAGACTTGTCAAGCAGCCCAAAATCTCTCCTTGCCACCTGATGAAGCCATGACGAAAGAACACCAGGTACAAATATAGCAGCATGCCCTTCTGCCACTGAAGCCGTGGTTCAATACACGCTGATGTCACGATAAACAGACACCAAGAGTCGTTCGTGAAATAATATCTACAGTAGCAGTAGTCTATAACCCGTGATCCATACAAGTGCGACAATATATTTCGTATCCACGACTAGTGTACTTCGCCAGAACTCGAAACTGACCAATGCCCACGATAGAACATGAAGTCAAAGTCCAAATACATCACTGGATCTCGTCCCATACCTTTTCGGTCTAAACTTATGAAATTAAATAGTAAATAAACAACAAAACTCAAAAAAAAACCATGGGCCAATACCCCTATAACACCACGGAGCAGCTAGTCAAGAAACTCAACACATTTTATGGAGTCTGAAGGTTCATTATCGTATTCACAAGCGCCAACCAGCGGTCCCTGTCCTGATCCAGATGAATCCAGTCCACATCCTTCCACCAGACTTCCCTAAGACGCGTTTTTTAACATTATCATCTACTGCCAAATATTCCAAGTCAGGTTTTCAAGTCAAAATTTTCTACGCATTTCTATTCCACGTGCGCCAGATTCATCCTCCCTGATATGATCGTCCTACTATGTGACTTACCTAACGACAGTGATAGTAATTACATTTATAGAAACGAATTAAAAATTGTAAATTTTGGACAATACGTTCCCGTTCTATCAAATCCTACAAAACGTGCTAAGTCGTTGAGAATTCATAGGCCAATGGTCAAATATTTAAATAGCTTCAGTGGAAACAAACTCTTCTATTCGGCGCCCATCCATCAATAACATCATATGGAAAAGAAGAGGAACTAAAATTTAATATTTATGCTGGCGCAGAATGAATAACTAGAACGTACATGTGTCAGCGTCTTATATGACTCGCCGGGGTCATTCAGAATAGTCAACACTAAACCAGTCCACAGTGAACGACGGCAACAAATAGTGTTTAAAAATTTATCATAAGTCAGAGACAGGTTATTGCTGAATATATCGAAATACAAAGCACTTACACAACGCGACAAGACAAATGTTTATCTCAACTGTAAAGTAAAAAAGAAAAGTAAAGTTGTCCCGCTACACGCCATGTAGGCGCTTGGAGGGGAGAGCTGGTATAGCTCCTCCTCATTCTTAATCTAGGCACTAGATGGTGGGAAATGACCCCGGTAACCACTGGTCGGGAGGCCGGGTGCGCCCCAGAGCCGGTCTTACTGTTTTTGTTGTGTCCTTTTGTTTATTGTTTTGTTCTGTCTCATTGTGTTGATGTATCTCATTGTTTGTTGTGTCTTATTGTTTTTGTTGTGTCCTTTTGTTTATTGTTTTGTTCTGTCTCATTGTGTTGATGTATCTCATTGTTTTGTATCTTATTGTAGGTCACTGCCACCGGGTATAAACCCATTTGCAGTCAATAATAAATAATAATAATAAAAAACTACCGCCATCGAGGATCTAACCCCTGTCGCCCAGTCCGAAATCTGTCACTATACAGACTGAGCTAAATCGGCTCAATTGATATACTTGTGACAACATTCACACATCGAAAAATGCATCAATTACAGTTCTAAATGAGACACGTATCTCGTTTCATGCACGATGAACCGTTTCTGAGAAAACTGACACAGTTCGGGTTTAAAGTCACGTAAATTATTGATTATATTTGATCGACGTGAACGAAAATTAAATTGTTTCCATAGGGATTTGTAACAAATGTAATCGAAATTGGTTTAAAAGTTTCTGAGACGAAACATGAGGACGGACGCGTTCTTTTAAAATACATTCATTTTATTATGCGTCTCACGCAAATAAGTAACATTATATAAGGCGAGCAAATACATTCATTATTCAAGCTCGTAATCAAACGCTTTGCCAATGCCTGATAATTTACTACGACACGGCCGTTTATCACTCGTGGATTACTCAACAGCAATTTCTCAGCACATTTCAGGTCTACTTCTCAGTTGCAAACTCTCTTTCGTTGCTGAATTCAATCCTGTATCTTCTCGAGAAGCAAACACTCTCTTAGCTAGCCACGAAATACCCTGCCCTTTATACACTACCACGTTCACAAGAGCCCATCAGTGGTTCCTTAGCATGGGCCACATGAATCCGGTACATCCTATTTATTTAAGGACCCTTGTAACATTATCACCCCATCTACCGCTTAGATCTTCAAAGTGGTCTCTTACCTTCAGGTTTCCCTACTAAAATTTTGTGCGCATTTTCCAACTCTCCGCGCACTCTCGTCCTCACAGATTTATTCCGAAACCTAATAATGATACAAGACAAAGGAGCTGCTTCCCTCGGGTCCATCGACTTTGATTTTCCGGGTTGTGGACGCCATGTGGTTACCAACGTTTTGGAAGAACTTGCCAGCCGAACGTCCGTACTTTCCAAATATACCACCGTCTTCACGATATCAGCAGGAGGACCGTGCAGCGGTAACACTTTACATTTGTATTCACAAGGTACTCGGTTCGAATGCTGTCACGGATGCAACTATCCCAATTTCTAACAAGGGGCGAAGCGTTCGTGTTAACCGCGTCAGCCCGGCCAACACTTTGAAGAATAAAAATGAAACAAATAGAAAAAGTCGTCTTAATTTCGCGGTTCAGTGCTACTCCAATGACTGTAACACAACAGAACCAACCAGATAGCATGCATCGTTAGACAACATCAGTCATCCAGGCGTTGTTACGCTCGGGACGAACGTAAGTCTTAATTAGCTCCCATGGTTATCATTATCTGGGGGTAATGAACAACATTACGCCACATAATATCATTTTAAGGGCTACAAGTGGTTTTAATAAACGTTAAATTTGTATTATTGTATCATACAAAAACCCAACGTCACGCTCGACTTCATCCCGAGAGATTTAACTAACGAAAGAAACAAACGTGCTACTCCGAAGCTATGTTGTGAATTCCGCTCCCTGTCTGTCCAACAAAACCCCTAGAAACTCAAACTCAGCTTGGTTTTTTTATAAAACAGCTCAGTTACAAAATTGGTGCACAGGACCAACGCTGAAATACAGACAACTTTTATTTGAAAAATGTTTCAACATAGTGCGAATTTAACAAAAACACAATAAATAATTCGATTCAATGTATTCTAGCGGTACGTATTTGTAATTTGAGAATTGGATATTTAAATAAAAAACGATCCTAATTTCTCTCTCTCCCCAACCCAATATTCGATGATGGACAGCCTCCGAAATTCTACTGTACCATTCACGAAAATAAAACTTCCTGATTTACGAATATGATCCAGTTATACATAAACGCACAGCTCGACGCCAACATTCAGAAATGGATAAACGACAGTTAAGTTGCTAATGTAGACACTTCAAACCAGCCTTTTGTTGTAGCTTCGCGTGTAGAACCAGCCATCTTAAAAGACTCCGAAAATTATATCAATATTACACGCCACAAGTATCAAGTACAATTCAGACTCTCAGAGTAAGATTACTGGTGCAAATAAGGACAGAAATTTGATAAGATAAAATAGCGAGGGCAGAGCACGTTCAGTTCTCCCTCGTGGGATGCAGTCCAATATTTGTGAACTGCATGGCATCCGCTGCTACTGGAAGTGAATGATTCTTGGGTAATTTAATAACACTGTCTCATCTACTGAGGTTATAGCCCCAAATGGGATGAGTAAGCCAAGAATCAGGAGTTCAAATTAAATATGTCACTGTGTGAACATTTTATTTGGAAGTTGTCCGCTGTATGGCTATATACGTATTTCGTTGGGTAGTTCTGTCTCCATCTTCAGAGACGACAAAATTACGAGAACAGTAAAAGCTCTGCGCGTTCCATCATGAAAACCTCAGTCCGTTTCGATGTGCATCAATGAGCAGATACCAGCATTTCGGAGGGGCATACTGCCTTCATCTTCCGAACAGGTTCCTCCGAAACGGTGGTATCTTCCTACGAGCACACGCGGAATTACAGGCACGAAGCCAAACATGGACATTCCAGCTTGCAGATTATGGGACCTGTGACTAGGGTTTGTCGGTTTTTAAAAACTGGTTTTTTGGATAAACTTGTAAAATTCGAAAACCGGTTTTAGATACTAGAATTAATATGAAAAATTAATTAATTAAAAACGTTAAAATTTTGACTTGAAATCGCCTCGGGCACAAGCATATTGTAGTAAAACTAATCTTCATGAGTCAGGCTGAAATTAGTTCCAAATTATTAAATACTTTAGAAGTACGAATTCAAGAAAGAAGACAAGTTGGATTGGTAACCCTTTTGCTATATTTGCAAAATCCACAAAACATTTCAAGAAAGAAATCTAGTGTATTTCCATTAGCTTCAAAACTTGATATTATTAAGTTATCTGGAAAAATATTGTCTAGAATATATCCAAATTCTTGTATGGAAACAGATTCCGATGACGAATATATCGGAGAAGGGGAAACTATTAATCAGGGCAATGCTCTAAAAGAAGCCATTGAAAAATCAATTCATAGGTTTCTTGAGGAACCTGAAGAAATAATATCAAATCCGAAGACATTGAAGGCCGAATTTTCAGTATTTGTGGCAACCAATAAAAGAACAAAGAATTTGGATTTATTATTTGATGCCCTGAAAACGATAAAACCAAGTTCAGTAGCCAGTTAGAGAGTATTTTCTATTTCAGGGAATTTTGTATCTATAATAAGAACAAGATTACGTAATCGTTCAGTGGACATTTTATGTTTTTTGAAATCATATTTTCTGAAGAAAAATACTAAATGAAATAAAAATTTATAATTTATACGGATTTTAGTTATTTTATTTGGTTTTGTATGTAGTTTATTTTATTATATTTTTGTAGTTCCATAAATATTAAGTAAACTGAATTTTTTTAAAAAAGTATAAATATTTTTTTGCTGTTTTATTTTTTTTTGTAAAAATTCGAAAACCGGTGTTTTGGAAAGTCTGGAATTCTAAAATCGGTTTTTGTATAAACCCTACCTGTGACAGGAAGACAAGGTCAGGTAGTTCCCAAACAATAAATCCGTTTAATTACGCTACTTATCAGAACTTAATAATTTTCTCAAGTGTTCACGTTAAGTACTAAGATAGAATTATTTTTCTGGTTCATATTTGCAGCCCGTGCTAATCATGACAAACGTATTTACGTAACGGTCTTGGTATCGTAAACTTTATGGAATAAATGTTAGCTAATAAACTACTCGAAAATTTGAAGAAGTCCAAATTTTAGAAACGAAAATAACAAAAAACATATCCATGAACAAATCAAGAGCAAATTCATGGAATGTTTGCCACCACACAGTTCAAAAAATTCTTATGTCCGACCTCCTATCTAACAAATAAAGATTAAAATGTACAAAACTAAATGATTTTATCTGTCGTTTTCTATGAGTGTGAAACATGTGAATTTCTTTACACTGTGCGATTACTAGCTTCTCAAGGTCTCTATTCCATAAAATTCCGAGATAAGACGGATAATTGACGTATAAAACCCACTCAACCAATTCCTGACCGATTCCTAAAACACCGATCGTATTTAATAAACTGAATTTAATGTCCACACGCAATATTTCGAAAATTACTCACAACAGTAGGCGGCAGTTTGTGAATCGGTTCGTACATTTTTAACGGTCATACTAATCATCATTCTGAAATTTGGGGACCCCTGACATACCAGTAATAGTACAAGATACATTTCTTTCGTATCAGAGACGCCAGCACATGAAACATATCAAACATCTAATAAAGTGTGGCTCGTAAGTTAAAAAACCACAGCGCATCTACCACACAGGTTATTAACACCGTGCATGTCAGCGCACGGGAAACCGAAAAACATTGAGGTAGCCGTCGCTGTCTGACACAGAATTCTCACGGAATAACTCAGGACACTGTGAACTCCGCCAGGCTGGACCATCTGTAACCCGGCCAAGTTTCAAACGGGTACCTCACGAATAAACTGAACTGTGCTCCTACTTTCAGCGCAAACATGAACGTATATAATACCATTTCTCGTCAGTTATAATAAACAATAGTATTTACGTCATCAAAGCTGGAGCCGTGTACCCTCACGCAACAGTTCCTGGCGCAGCCAGCTCAAAGTTCTCTCCCGAAGTTACGTACCATGATGATTTGCCAAAGTGTGTCACGAGACGAAGAATGCCTCGTGCTTCTTATTGGCTGGCTGCGTCCGGTGTGGCTCTTTGTAGGAGGCCGTAGGAACACGTGGTTTGCACCAGCAGACCTTCCTGTAGCACGTTTATTCTTGGCTAAAATGGTCTACAGATGAAACAGAAGTTCTCTCTTCTGGTTGGTTACGTACACGGCGAGACGGTCTTCGTGGTAAAAGTTTCTTCTCGTCCCAAACGGGATAAATGCCGTCCATATTTATTATATTAACAAAAAAAAATACGTACAACTTTCGATTTTGAATAGTAAATCGGGGAAAACTACATCGTCAAACATCCCAATGTATCTACCATGATTACTACTATCTGATTCTCATTTTGGACCGGATAACTAAAAACACAAGTATTTAATGTCCTATTACACATGTCAAAAAAATAGTAACAAGTAGTACGAATTAACTTTCAAATTGAGTATAAAAAACGAGTTCACATGTTCGTATCTTATTCTGTGGCTATGTGTTTATTGCTCGTGGAAAGTCTTCAAGGTGACACAGACGATAATTATCCCCCCCCTTTTTTACTTCACAAACTTCAGGTTAACTTTCGTTTTATCTTGACTTGCGAAACTGACAAAAAGTAATCACAAAACGCAAACCTACTTCACTTTTTTCCCTGATACAGAACTAAAAAACACGTCCCTGTCATAAGCCAACATGTAATGTAAGCATGAAACTCCTGCAACGATTCTTACTAATAAATGTTAGCCTGCTAATTAATCATTAATCACAAACACAACAAAAAATGGGAACCGTATGATTTGTACAGATCTACAAGTTAATACCCGTTCAAAACTCAATAAGTCTCTCCTCATTTCTTATAAGATCTACAAACTCAAAAATATCGAACGTCGTGGTCGAATGGTTAGCACTCCCGCCTCATATTCGGGGAAATTCCAGGTTAAATTCTCGGCCCGAAGACCGGCTATCCCACGTTTTCTCCAGGTTTAAAGCTTTCTTCAGCCCCTTAAATTACGTCATGTCCACCACCTTCCACACCCTTTCCAACCTGTATATAATCTTGTCAGCTGAAATGTCGTTTAATAAATTACGAATGTTTACCGTCATATTCAGACATACACAAACAGTGTTCTGTCTGACGACAGGTCCATATGAACAGGATCCTTCCATCCTTTTCTCGGACTGGGACCTGTTCTTATACGTTCTTGACAGATGATCCAGAAGTGGTTTGCCATTGCCTTCTTCTGTGTGTGTGTGAATGGAGTAATTGTTGGGATGCCACGGAGGAAAACTCCGTGTTGCCTAGACCACGGCCTTGCCCAACACAAGTTATAAATTCGGGCACCGCCGGGAATCGAACCCGAGACCCCAGGATTACAAGGCCAGCGTTCTAACCGCTAGACCACAGTGGCGGTGACTATCGTGTATCAATTTATAATCATATCCTGAGCCAAAGAAAAATCAGACCTGAAACGTACAACAAAATGCCAAAAGGTCACTTTAATACAGATCAATACCACGTGTCACAGGCCGGCCTTAGTTCAGCGCAGGAACACAAACTCTTCCAACAGCGAGAAACAGATGAGCCAGGGGAGATTACCTCCTGCCGTCAGTCTGCGATGGGTCACCCCTAACAAGCACCGTAATTGTCTGGACTATTTCCCAGCATAATATTTCTACAGCAGCAAGAACACGTACTGGCTTTCATTACGGGGATGAAGCGCATTATACAGACGTACACTGAGCAGGTGATGTAGCGGTACATCTGCATTTGGCGGGTACGCGATTCAAATCTCGGTCGAAGTGACTGTGTGGGGAACCACCAGGTTACCACAGTTAACTAATTAACTAACTAACTAGATGGCTTACCGAACCCGAAGGTTCATCACCGAATTAACCAAAGCCCTCCACCGGACCCTGTCCTGGGCCAACAAAATCCACTTTCCTTCAACTCCTATCTCCCATAGATCCCGCCTGAGATTATCCTCCCATCTACGTCTAGGTCTCCCCAGCGGTCTCTTCCCCTGAGGCTTCCCAACCAATACCCGGTGCACACCTCTTGTCCCATCCATGCGCGCTACATGCCCAGCCCATCTCATTCTTCTCGACTTAATCACCCTGACAATACTACTTTAATTTTCAGGTTCTTAGAAATCAGACGGGAAGACAAAATATTTTGAACTGAGAAGTAGCAAGCATTTCCAGAATTTAATCTCCTCCTAACTTCCTCATGAGTGTCATAGGTTACCACAGTTACAATACTTAATAGGTCAACGGTTGGAGACGGCGCCAGAAACTAACTTTGTTCGTGCACTTTCCTAACTTGTTTTCCCTTTACTCTGCTATATTTTTTATTTGAGTTCCGTTTCGGCGTGTTTATTATTTACTGCTGCAGTTAAGAAAACGGCATACCAAAGTGAATACACGATTAAAGAATGAGTAGTAATGAGTAGGTACGCGGACAAACAAGAGACCAGGACCGTACAAAGAAGACAATGCCTAATTACTTTCAAGGTTTCGTATTCTGTGCTATCAAAAGACGGTGCACAAACATGGCCCGATCACCAGTCCAAGAAGCCCTACCATCAGACCAGTCTAATCCATGGGAAAATAATAAGAATAAATATAAACAACAAGATTATTCAGTTATTTGTTTCCATTATCGATGCTGTCTGCAGCCTAAACTGCAGGCCCATAGCCCCGATGATAAAATAATGAACTGGAAATTATATGAGAGGAAGCGGTCGTGACCTAATTTAAGGTACTATCCCGACATTTGCCTAGAGGAACTTCGAAAACCACGAATAGCCTAGGACAGGATAGCCGGTGTCCAGGTCGAAGTACGAACCGAAGACCTCCCGAATGCATAATTCATTCCCGAAATTAACCGTTAATTATTTTAATGTACATACCGTAAACCCATCAGCTTTGATTCGACATTAAAACAACATACAAGTTACAAAGTGATCTACATGTTGTCATGTACGGCCAACTATAACAAGACACGTTATCTCCCCTTGCAAGCATGACTACATCAAAATCAATGAGGTCCACGCAGTCAAGGACAACTTAATTGCATCAGTAAGTTTTACTAGCTTTAAAAGAGAATATATTAGGTCGGACCATTCTCTCACTCAGTAACAGAGGGCATGAATAATATTCATTTATTCCAAAACATTAATCAATACAAACTGAACACGAAATCAGAATTCGGAATCTCCGTGTAATAAACATCGATCCCTGATGCTGTACCGTTTCTCCACTTCTCTGGAGACATTCACCAGTTTTACAGATCGGCAATAATCCATCTGCTTTATAATTAAAAGTCTTATCATCACACGGCATAACAGACTAGACGTTTGTAGATCTTCCAAAGGTACGTATAGTAAGCAGCACGATTCTGAACGGCCTGACCTTGAACCCACTGACGTGTCGGCCGGGCGTGTACTCTCTAAGCTGAAAATATCGTGCCTGTCCCCAGACACCAGCATCTAATTACAATGAAGATGGCTGTCTTCTGGGTTGTTGCGCCGTGTAGCCTGGCCGAAGTCTACTTGGCGCTGCAACCCATAATACAGTCATCTTCACCGTCACACAGTTTCATTTCCGTAGCAATGTGATGTAAAAGACAACGTAAAAGATTCTGAAATGAACGCCTGCATCCCTTTCCACAGTGTTCTTCAACACATCACTTGAAAATTTTTGGACTACATTTTAAAATGTGGAATCTTAAACATTTAAGTGGATATAATTAAATCATATTGGAAAAGGTTACTGAGCTGTGGTCCATCTTTCTATGTACATTTTCAATATCTGCTTTCGAATTACGTTGTTGGTCAGGCAGATCCATCGACGATACTGATGTAAACCCACAGAACCAGTGTTCTAGATATAATTTTGAATTCCTAACTTCAACCACCCGGTAGGTACACCGTCAGAATCCGTTATCGCCAGAAACGAGCATGTGCTTATGGCATCTTTCGTAAGGGTTGCAGGGTCACTGGCATGCTTGTCTGCAGACGCAGACGCTCTAAGGACTGAGGCACGGATTATGACCTGCGTACTGCCTTGTAGGCGGACCTGTCGATAACGATGTCCTCCTCCTCCTCCTCGCCTGTCGGATCAAAGGGTAAAGTTTCTAAGTACCAGCGTCTTTGTCGGACTACATTCTATAGTATTATTATTATTGGTGTTTTATTCCTGGCAGTGTGGCCAGAGCCTTTCATACTCGCCAGAGTTTCCAAGACACCATAAAAGGACAATTTAAATTTGAAATCGAATGACCCATGTGCAGATTCTTGACCTCGATTTGGGCCCCAAAATGTACAGTTTTGTAACCCTTGTTTTTAGCAACTTCCCTTATTAGCATTTCTAGAATGAAAAGACTTAGCAACATATTTAAGTTGCGTTATTCTCATAAAGAACTTGAGATAAACCTCCAACAAACCATGACATACGACCTCTGAGATAAGAAACCTTGAGCCTTCCGAATACGACATGCACGCTACAACTTGGGACGCACAAAGTTGTGTATATGAAACACACAAGACTTTAGAAAGCGTGCAACTGAATTGTCCAGACGAGATACAGAGAAATTGCGACATCAGGAAACCGTCCAAACCATTCTTCAGCAATCCATAAGCACGCAGAAGAATTCTGCCGATATCACTGGTAAAGACGATTTTCATTTCAAGTCGATTATTCTGTGTAACGCTCTTCAATGACCTTCATAATTTAAATGCCACATTAGTATCTGGAAAATCGACTGTCAGTTTTACGCCAAAAAAATCTCAAAAAATAAACGACAATTCATGTAATGTAAGATTTGAGGCTGCCATTGCAGTAACATAAAGATGATGTTCTGCGCTTTTACGTCATGTGGACTCCTGGGTAGATACCAAAGTCTCAGAGAACCACAGTCTCCATCTTCGGAGACAAATATGTAGCCAGTATGTTTCTCCGAAACGTTGCTTTCTATCCACGAGTCCGCACAGCGTCAAAACCCAGATGATGATGATCATCATCATCATCATCATCATTTTCTAATTTAGAGTTTATAAAAATTAGTGAGCACACAATGAGCCGAAATACCTCAAGTGAAGACAGGACTTGAAGTTGACCGCCTAATTTCTAGTTTAAGATGCGTGTAGCTATAAACTCTACGTCCTGTACTTCATGGCATGATGCTTAGACACACAGGCTGCTTCACCTTCTATTTATAAAACACAAATCACTGAATTAATACACTAACAATTGTACGTAGCTCCTGACCACAAATCACAGACGACGACCTGCTAAGAACTTCCTCGGACAGATCTAAATGCGAACAGCCTCTGATATTACAGCACAATCGGAGTGGCCATGCAACTCACTTGAGCATCCAAACAAACAAGCTCAGTTGCTGCCATGAACACAAGTGCTGTGGTAAGTGATTCACCTGAAGCGACTGGCAAGAAGCCGAGAATAACAGGCACGTTAACAAAAAAATACATTCATGCCCCCATCCCCTCTTCAAAGGCACCATATCTTAGGGATACCGCCTCCCCACTTGCAACCCATCAACTTAGTCTTCACTTCCGCATTGATAAGTCTAACATGAAGCCAGAAAAGTAGTCTAAAAAAGCACAGTCTTTCATATCCCCTCAGATGTTTGTTTCCGAAGCACACCATCAAGGTCCAAAGCTTACAGAATCCATAATTAATTCCCAACCTTCATTCTACACAAGAATAAGAGGAGCTTTGTAAATCAGACAACAGCAGGAAGTTCGATAACGCTTTCGACAGCGTGAACATAATAGCGACTTTCTCAATAGCAGCGAAGTTTATGCAAATACTGTGTAAATAATACCGTTCGCATTTAAAATATCACTACCACTTTTCCCCTTATAGTGAATACGCCAGAACATGGACGGTATTGTGGCTCGTAAATAATAAGGCCTTTTTTTAACTGAATACGAAATAAGTTTCAAGTTTTCATAGGATTCGTACGTACGTCCACAAGAAAAGTGGTCCTGAATTAAAACGATCAAAATTAGGCCAAAACAAAAAATGATCGATAAAATGTGTATCGAATTGGCACAACACAGTCTTACCGAAACCGGTCTGGTAGCCCGAGCATTGTTACTTGCATACAAAGAGGATGCCCGATCGAAATCAGTATTTTATTAACACAAATCACGTCTGATTGCTACATTTCGAGACACAACAAGCAAAAATGCTCAACCTTCACCCTAAAGAATACTGTATTACCCTAAAAGAAGCAGATTCCCCTTAAAAGGCTTTCCGGCAGCCACGCAGTTCCAATTCTTTCGGGTCTTCTTCATGCAACTTTTAAAACCTCGTCGATATTTCAGTGGGTGTACCAGTTCCTGCCTCTCCTGTCCATGAAAGAATGTTACGTAATGGCGTGCTTTGTGTATCGGGAAATGAACAAAGCCTACAGACCAGAAACACTAATCAAGAAATCATGGTTTATTTTGAGGTACTGTTCATGATCATGCCAACCTTGAGCACAACAGAACGTGAAGGGCCTAGATATCGCAATGCCACGGGAATTTCACACTGCATTATGAATCGGATATCAAAATGTATTTAACCACTTAAAGCCGAGGCTTGTAAAGATATTTAAGAATTCAGTCCGTACCGCAAATAAAATACAACCACCACTGAATAGACCAGCTGGTTAACGTTGTTTACAGTTAGAAACACATAAATTAAAAAATGCAGACTTACTGATTGTCAAAGCAGGTAACACATTCTGTGCTTTAGGGGGTTCCTTTCGTGAACTACATAATAAATGAAGTGCTAGTCAGTCCTTATAGCGTTCAAATAGTACACACACCTAAAATAAAATTTGTTCGGTATACCCTGGCTATGTCCCCATGGAGTCGATAAGTTCGTCTCAAACCCTAGTAACTTCCCACAAGATCACAATCGACATTTTCACCGCCGTTAGCACTTCAAATCTCTTTTAATTTATTATAATGCTTTCCCCACATGTGATAACAAGTGAGTCCCACAGTCATGGCTTTCCTGGAATGTTTGTTTAGCTGGCAATAATTTTATTAATGCCATATTCCGATTTTGATCATAGTACATCAACTTAAAACACTGTTTCGATCTATATTAAAGAAACAGTTTAAGCAGTTCAAGCAGACTGTTGTGGAAGATAACAATAAATCAAAACAGGACGAAAATAATAGCAAAATTTGGAAAATTCTTGCTACCATTCAGTTCGGAATACTGTCTTCCTGCCTCCTATACATAAAAACCTTATAATTTTACTGTAATTTCTATGGGTGTCAAACTTGATCACACGTTAAAGAAAGGCTGCAGAGAAAAATTGGACCTAAACCAGAAGAAGTAATATGGGGCTGGAAGAAACTGTATAATGAGGACTTTCATAATTTCTGATAAGTGACAATATTTTGAGGGATGTAAAATCCTTAAAACGAGCTCATCACTGTTTGCCATAGGGATAATCCTCTCCTTGATGTTCATGTTGCTTTACGACAGAACTCGTTGCAAAACCAATCAATATCTACTGTTTCTTTTCTGAAAATCGGCTAGTTCTATTTCAGCTACATAAAAAGAATTAATACACCAGAGTTAAATGAACTGATAAGAACCACAAAATAACCTGACTGACTTTAGTCGAAATCCACATGAAACGCTTTTAGCA
Source organism: Zootermopsis nevadensis (assembly GCF_000696155.1). Next base: position 6,340 of record NW_019060394.1, on the reverse strand, counting down.
GAAAATATATAAACACTAATTTCAGATAAGAGGTCCCTGCTAAATATGCCATAGAACAACATCTAATACTGAACCATTGATCAGTAAATGGAACAGACAAAACACGTTTTGAAATGCCTGTTAGAATTATAATAAAATAGCAATAATAACAAAGCTATTGGATTAAAACCATATTAATGATATCTTTTAAACAATATGGTACCATAAACAGAAAAAAGAAACAAAAAGGCTTATTTCTTACTGTCTTAAAATGTATATAAAAGATGATCAAATCATCTGAAACATGTGTTGACTCACTAAAACTATTACTATCATATAAGGAAGTTGCATGGCTATTGATTGCTACCATTGAAAACATTGATGGAAACACAAAAAGGGCATGGTGCAACAGTTTCGTAAGGTCCAAATTATGCCAGACACTTGGATTAGTAGCACATTAAATTGTTCAAACACTGTTCACTGTTACTTTGTGAACGAAAGCCATTAATCGATGAGTTTGTTTTTCTCACTCTGTGAAACCTGGATTGATTTAGAAATGATTATCCTCTTCTCCTCCCCGACAGAACCGGCCACTTCTACCAAAGAAACAGTTATAGTAATTTTGTTCGTCTTATTTTTCACAATATATTCATAACGCAGCAAAATAATCTACGTTGTTACAACGGAAATCCAAGTCCCATATTACGGTACGCTGCTGCTTTACGATCTGCAGTCAGAGTCGGCAATCTGCCTGAACTGAATTGTAAGGACTAGTAGCAGCGTTATGTAACAGAATGACTGTTGGACTCCGATCTGTACCTTTGCACAATGTAAAGTTATTTACCAGAAACATTCCACTCGTATCTAACACAGTCGAAAATACGACATGCATGTACAAAAAAAAATTTAAATTAGCTTACACTCCCATTAAACACTTAACAAGAGGAACTGTTAACCCTTCCGATGCAATTGCATGAGAACAATTGTGCACTCTTACCGTTAGCAAAATTCTATTTTGAATCAGTTTTAGAATCTACAAGGACTCCAGTCAAGAATAATATCCTTGCAAGGGCCATTCCTACAACGCTAAACTTCACCTCACATGATGTGTTAAATACAAATGCTTTATTTTATTATAACATTTTAAATGACCCGATAATGTTACGTCATCAGAATAGAAACCCGTCTTCACTATCTAAATCATATATAAAGAACTAACCTTTACTTGTAACAGAGCAACTTGACTCATTCGCCTTACTTCCATTCTGAATATCATTTCTCACCGTATTATTAATTCCGTTTTCAGTTGCAGTATCTACTTGTGAACCGAGAGCCATATCACCACAAGCACAACTTTCGTACACTGCACGTGGGTTCGAAATCACACTTCTAAATGAATGCGATTGGTTACAATAAAATTTGTAGGCGGGGACAATGATCTTAAATTAATTTACTATGTAATCAAAACAACAAATACGTCTATCACTAATATCGCAGAGTAATCTGCTGCACCAAAACCTCTTTCTAATTTTTACGTCCTCTTAAAAGCAGACATACTCTACTATTCACAGATAATAACTGGGAAAAATCAGTTTCCGGTACGAACATTTCCACCACGGGTACCGCAAGAACATTCTGCACCTACGGAGCGCTGCAGTTACGTTTGTACGAAAAACTAGTAGTACCTACAAATCGTCACCAGATGACAGAGTGATCCTCCTAGCACAGAAAGGTTATTTAATACAGGTTTAAATTAAACTGAAAGGATAATTCATGCAACTTAACTAATTATTTATCACAAATGAAACAATAGAACAAAAATGGCGAAAAACATTTAACTCTCACAGTGAAAAAATATTGTTTAAAATTTAATCTCAAAAACCTGTCACAACATTTTATCAAAATCAAGAGTTACAGACAATAGTTTATATACTTTAATTTAATTGAAACGCGAAAATTCTCACTTACTATCCATAATAATTAAACTTTGTGGCACTAGAACCATCGTAACAGCACAGTGAGAGTTTAAAAGTCACAAAACTAAATATGTGCGAACGGAACTTTAAACATGTAAGACTTGAGGTTCTCACAGCGGTGAGTATGAAGATTTCTGTCTTCTGGGTTATTGCGCTGTGTAGTCTGGTCGATGTTAACCAACGTTTCAGAGGTCATACTGCCTCCGTCATCAGGGCGATGAATATGCCAATAGGAAACCAACCAACCAAAAAGCTAACCGAGGGCGGAGGCCTGCGCAAGCGCAAGCATCGTCCCTACCTAGGTGACACCGGGGAAGTCCATCTTCCCTGTTAAAGTTATCAGGATGAAGTTCGATCTCGATGGCTTCCCTGATTAACCGGTCCATGTAGCCGGTTTTTGAGGAGAGGATAGAAGTGTCCTCTAGCTGTATCTTGTGCTTGTGGAGCCTTTATCCATACAACTAAACTCACCTTTCTCTCTCTACTTTCTCTCCCACTCTCGCCCACGTGCTACCATTGGTCCACTCCCATACTTGCTCCCATGGGCGCGGGGCAGGCTACACCTTTCACTTCCCTGCCTATAAAATCCAACTCCTCACACCCTATTGGCATATTCATCGCCCTGATGACGGAGGCAGTATGACCTCTGAAACGTTGGTTAACATCGACCAGATTACACAGCGCAATAACCCAGAAGACAGAAATCTTCAACTTTAAACATGCTTGGAAAAGATATTTCTTTAAACGATATTTATTGTACCGTTTTCCAAATTAAATTTAGAAACAGCCTCACATAGCTCGCACACTTAATTTGTTGAAAAACTGAGTCCATAATACAAAAAGGAATTAAAAAAACAAAGCTGCACTACGACCACCAAGAGACTGTGAAAAGGACAAATACGAATGAGTACCTTGTTTATTAACATCTTGCAAATGAAGCTAAATACATCATCGAAAGATATCATCCGAAGTTTGAAACCTTGCTAAAACATATTTAGTACACCAAACATTTAGTTAAAGTAAATTTAATTTAATTTAATTCCCTTTTTGCCACTGATGATGACCTCTTGAGGTCGAAACGCGTTTGGCACTAGTGTCATTTATAGTGTAAACAGTTTGTTTGTATGATTATTTTTATATTCTAATACACTAAACCGTACGCAAAGTTTTAAGTACTTAATATAATTATTTTATTCTCTCTCTCATAGGGAAATTTCATTTGAGAAAATGCTAAGAGTCTAATACCAACATTAGAAATTTCCTAACAATCTGTGACTATAAACTTATCTGTACTTACAGACATTGCGCTTTCTGCTTTCTTATGAAAATGACAATAAACGACTTACATTAACGATTATTCTTATAAATAAGCTGTTAGACATCTAACAACAGTTATAATAAAGTCTACACATTTATCATATTCTCCTTTTGTATAATTTTTTTTATAATAATATTTATAGGAACACCCCCAGCCCCCTGAAGCACAGATGTTTAGTCGCCAAAAACGTCGACATTTTAAGAATATTAATATAATAGGGAAATTTCCTATAAATTTAGATGTTGGTCATTGTGGTCGTAGTTAATATGTTGGTGTATCGCAGTTTGGATAGCGTTGTTGTGTGAGGAAAGTAATTGTAAGTTGAATCGAATAGAATTTATTTACATTCCATAGATCCTTCATAGGCCTAAGCCAAGGATGTAGAACAGGTCATAGCCCAAATACAATACTTGTCTCTAGTACAAATATAAATACATAGTTATAACAGCTATTTACAGATTTTTGGAACTACAGTATTACAGCAAAATAATTATGATGAGGAACCATCACCATTGTTACTTACATGTATTTAAACATTTTTCTGCTGGGTAGAAGGAATGAGACAGGAGATACTCTTTTAACTCTGGCTTAAACATTTTTATATTGTGATTAAGGCTTTTAGTGTTTGAATTCTATATACAGTGTTGTTAAATTGTTCAAGTGTTTGTAAACATATAATGAAATAGGTATTGTGTTTCAGAAAAAGATTGTAAGTTATGTGATTAATATACAAATGTGTTACAGATGTAGCATATTGTATTTGTGCTATGACATGTTCTGCATCAGTGGCTTAGCCGTATGAATGATCAGTAGCTTGTAATTAAATGCTGCTTAGCCGTTCACTTGAATATCTATGAAGGGAGGCTGCCTTTGTAGTTTAATATTTGTGTTTTGTCATTTACAGGTATTTTATTTTGAGAGCAGTTTATTCTGATTTTGGAAAAGTATGGCAAATAATGCATTGGGACTGGATGGAATTCGCCTATCAGCCTTAACCAAAGCATCAGTTGTTGGCAAATTTGTAAGAGATGTTACACTTGGTCCAAACAGCAAGTGTGCTGATTACGATCTTTTGAAGAACAGAAGTGAAGTGAAGTGTGAGCTGGGTGAAAATTTCCCCCCCCTTTCTACAAAAAATTCGCATGCTTCAGGTGATGCAAGAAATTGTAATATGAATTCATGTATTGACAATGTGGAATGTGCTGGAGGAGAGGATTATTCATCACTGTCAACTATGAAGCTGTTATATGATCTGGACCAACAGCGTCAAAGGAAAGTGAAGGATTTGATAAATGAACGTTTTAGGAACATGATGAAAGATTCTCAGATTCGCCAATTGGAGTTTGACAGTAAACATCAGTACCTCCAGCATGAGATCCAAGCAAAAGTGCTTCAAGATGAGCAGCTGATTTTACGCCAACTGCAGGAAGATGAGATTCTTGCAGATCAGAGGCAACAGCAGTTGGCACAACAACACAAAAAGCATACTCAAGTAAGGCAGACTTTGTGCACAAGATTTTATTTGAACATATACGTAATTATGCAGTATCAGGTTACCTCTTTCTTTTTAGGAGTGGGTTCCAGGTATGACCTGTATTCCTTCTCTTTGACAGGCTACATCATATTGGTTTATTCTGTATATATATGATTTATTTACTGCGATTGGGTTTGCACCCAGTGGCAGTTTTTTAATCTTGTAATTTAGCCGGTTTTGTCATTTGTACACAGACTGTATATTATTACAGCAGAAAGAAATATGATAAATATGCCAACTTTGAGTAATAAAATACTTAAGACACTTATTACCAAGATTATTGCTACAACCTAATATTCTGCAATAGATGGTAATTTTCCAATTATATATTTATTTGGTTTCCCTCACAGTAGAACATTGGTAAGTTTTGATCACAAGTTCAAGCATACACAGTATTTTCATGCTTTTATGTGGTCCCAGAAAAATGCTAGGGTACTACAACTGCTTCTTTCCACAAACTTTCCAATTCATCTTTCTCGATCGTTTTCTCACACACTGTTATATATTCACTGGCGTTGAGAAATAATTTTTAACATAAAAATGCATTGATCCATAATTAAGACGTGAGTTGTTACTACAGTTATATTTGTAAATATTTTCTTTTATAGCGTATAAATGAATTGAATGAAAAGATTAAGGAGGCAGAAAGACAGAAAGAAGCAGAGGAGGAAGAAAGAAAAATAATAAAGGAAAGAAAGATCCAAATTGACAAAGTGCATCACTATTATATCGAGTATCGGACAAAATGCGAACAGATTGTTGAAGCATCAAGGTATGTTGTTAGTGGTCAGGTATAATAAGTTCTTTTATCTGTTGTAAATTAGTGTTATTCATGTTCTCCCTATCTTCCATCTCTTTGCTGACACCCATTTGCTTGATCCTATCCTATGCAAGTGTTATGACACAGTACTCTTCAATTAACATTGCTAGGGTGATTACATCAAGGAGAATGAGTAGCCTACAGAAGGAGGCCTCTTGAGTGACGTAGTTGCAGATGGGGGGGATAATATTAAAATGTGTTTTAGAAAAATATGATGTGATAGGGTTAACTGGATTCAGCTGCTCAGAATAGAGTCCCTTGGTGGGCTTACATGAACATAGTGTTAATCTGTGGGATTTTGTGAGAGCAGAATATTTCTTGGCCATTTCAGTAACTGTTCACTTCCTGAGAAAAATGTTTTACCATTCACTTAATTATTGAAAATCTGTTGTCTGAAATCACAGTCCTTGGTTTGGGCTGTAGTTTATATGTGACTTGCGCAGCAGTTGCCTTTTCGTCTGAATATGTGTCTTCTCAGTTTCACATATGCTAAACTAGAGGAAAATCCTGCTTTGACAAGATGTTGAAGGATGACTGTTTCTGGGATGTTGTGCTGTGTAGATTGGTTTATATAATATTGCTTTATTTCAGGCAATGTAAAGACAAGCAAGCTTTTGTAGCTGAGTTTTCTGATTATGCTTCCAAACTGAAGAGCCTGAATGTAGCCATGGATCAGTTGGTCGGACAGTGCAAGGTGAGAATCTATAATATTT
>NW_019060393.1:0-23500 GCF_000696155.1 Zootermopsis nevadensis | reverse complement strand
CATCGACACCACGTGCCGATCATCCTACAAAACCCACCTGACCGCCCGGACTTCGCGAGAATTGACTGGGGTGCATTCCAGGCTTGCCTCGAAAGCAGACTCCCGGGGAATCCCGTAGTAAACGAAGAGGAGGCAATCGACAAGTGCGTCGAGAAGCTGACCAGTGCCATCCTCGAGGCCACAGCGGCGTCCGGTCCCAAGCTTCGTCCCCGCGTTGTCAGGCGACCACCCCTGCCCGCTAGTATTCAGGATGAAATACGCCTGAAGAACCGGCTGAGGAGGTGGTGGTAGGTCACGAGGGACCCCGCTCTTAAAGCTCAGGTCAACCGACTCCAGAGGTCGGTGACCTATCGGCTCAATTAGTGGAGGAACGAACAGTGGAATCCTTGGACTTCGAGGACCAATCGCTGTGGAAGATGACTAAGCGGTTGATGCGAGTCCCCACTCCGTCGCCCCCCTTGCTAGTGTCGGGAGGACTGGCTCTCTCAGACTCCGAGAAGGCGGAAGCCCTGGCCAACAAATTTGAGGTCCATTTTCAGCCGGTGGAAGACCCATCGGACCCGCTGTTATTGACATGGTTAACGAGGCGATGCGAGCATACGATTATGCCCCCGCAAATTAACCGAAATTAACCAGTCCCTCGGAGGTCCTTCAGGCCATCAAGGGAATCAAGGTTGGCAAGGCTCCGAGCCCCTGAGACATCTTCCATGGCGCGCGATCTTTCTCACGAAAGTTTTCAACGCGGTCCTCCGCAGGCAGCACTTCCCCTCGGCATGGAAACACGCTCCCGTGGTGTCCACACTGAAACCGGGGGACCCCACGCTACCTTCTTTCTACAGACCCATCGGTCTTCTTGATACGGTCGGCAAGCTCTCCTACACGAGGTGAACGAACGCGGGCTGCTGCGCTACGAGCAGTTTGGGTTTCAACCCAGACACAGCACGACAATGCAGCTGGCTCGCCTCGTCGAAAGGGTCAACAGAAACTCTGACGAGAGGCGGCTAACCGGCGCGGTCTTCCTGAACGTGGCCAAAGCCTTTGACACAGTCTGGGTCGAAGGCCTCCTATACAGACTGACTGTCTTCAACTTCCCGTCGTATCTGGTGAAAACCACATCTTCCTACCTCGCTGGCCGGACATTCCAAACGTCATTCCAGTCGGCTACGTCCACACATCGTGCCATGCGGACTACTCGCACGGCGGACTCGTCTCCCGTGCCCTTCGGTCCGCATGTCAACGACATGCCCACACCGTCCCGCCACGTCGAGTTAGCGCAGTACGCGGATGACACGGCTCTCGTAGCCACATCCCGTAGTCCAACGCTTCTCGTCGGGTATCTGGAGACCTACGTCAGTAGACTGGAGCTCTGGCTCAGGGCCTTTAGTATTGCTATCAACGTCTCGAAGAGAACCGCGGTTCTCTTCGTTACGGCGAGGAGACGCATCCAAAAGCCCACAGCAGTGCAGTTTCTCGGACAGCCGATACAATGGCTCTAAACAGCGCGGTATCTAGGGGTCACCCTTGACGCCGGGCTTACCTGGTCGGCGCAAGTCAACCAGGTGGGAAAGAAGGCGGCGCAAAGATTGGGTGTGCTAGGTCCGCTCCTAAATAGGAGAAGTGGCCTCTCCATCAGGAACGGTGTGCTGCTCTATAAGCAGCTCATACGTCCCATGATGGATTACACTTGCCCGATCTGGAGGTCAGTTGCCACGTCAGGAAGCTGCAAGTGTTGCAATCCAAGTGTCTTCGCATTGTTACTAACGCGCCTTGGTACGTTAGTAACAGGCAAATACACGAGGATTTGGGGATCCCGCTCTTTGCCGACCTCATCAGAGCACTGACTGAGAGATTTGACTCGAAGTTAGCTTTTGTGGGGAACCCCTTAGTCCGGCAACTCGGGAGGCACTCGTGCCGAACGGGGGCTGTCAGAGGTCATCCAAGGGCAACCGAGGGGGACTGATGTTCAGTAGGCCAGCCGAGGCTGTCCCCAAAAGACGGCCAAGTCGGCGCAACGAGTGGTTAGTCCACTTTTCTACTCTGACTGAGGTTTTCCGTGCTTTTCCTCAGTTGTATGGCGAATGCCAGGGTATAACTTAATAGGGGCACGGCCCGTTACCCCCGATCACGGAGGCCCTCAGCTGAAATCCCCCCCCCAAGCCGCAGAGGCCTTCAGCCGAAACGGCCCCTCCCTCTCTGGGTTCAAACCTCAAAGAACAAACCAACCAAATTCTATGGACAAGTTGCCTGAAGGAGTAGCGTCCCATCAGCAGCAACATACCCTAGTTTGAATGGTCGAGGCTCCCTGTTAGCGTTAGGAAATTTCCCGTTTTAGTTATAAGGCTGTCTACAATTTCCAGCAATGCGTTTAGTACGCAGGAATGGTGTTATCTAGCAAGGGACGATGCCTTGCGCTTGTGGAGGACTCCGCCCTTAGTTAGCTTTTTGGTTGGTTGGTGACCAGTAGAAGCAGCCAGGGTAATGCAGAGAAGGGTCCGGCAGAGACCGGGCGATGCCAATACCGGCTGAAGCAGAGGCCGTGTAAAGCATAGACTGCGTCTTGTAGAGACGGAGTGAGGCAGAGTCGGATTATGTTAGAGACCGATTCCGGTAGGTATCGAGTAGGGAGACTTTTGAAGAAAAAAAATTAAATTTTTAAAATTTTTCGAAAAATCAAATGCAGAAAATTGTCTAAGACGCCCACAAAAACCAAAATTTTCGAAAATTTTGAAAAAATTTCAGAAGTAGAAATTATTCAAATAGCCCCGAAGACAATGTATCAATAATTACAATACTACTCAGATGTAAATCATAAACACCACAATGTGAAAGCATACTACATGAAGGTGAGTCTCCTTTGTACACAAAATTCTGAAGTGTCTCAGACATAAACTGTATATTTTAAGAAAATCCGTTTTTGTTCTGTGTGATGATTATAATTTACAGTGTGTCCACAAAGTCCATTCGGGGTTTTGAAAAATTGTGGCCTGCAAACAAATTGCGGTATGCGGCAGATTCCAGTGAAACTCTGGAAGTTTTTTACTGACCTCAGTAGACCTCGATGTGGGCTCCCTTGGTAGCACGGAGAACGTCCAGACGATATTCGAGCTCTTGCCATGTTCTGTGGAGCATGTCCGCTGGAATAGCCGAGATCGCATTCCTGATACGGGTCTTCAGGTCATCAGGTCCGTTAACTGGTGTTCGGAACACAATGCTCTTGACATAACCCCACAGGAAAATATCCAGTGGTGTTATGTCTGGTGAACGTGGAGGCCAAGGCATTGGACCGTCTCTGCGGATCCGTCTTCCTGGAAATGTCCTGTCTAGGTACGCACGTACCCGCAGACCCCAATGAGGTGGAGCACCATCTTGTTGCAGAATGACGTGTGGCTGTAAGTGCTCAATTTGTGGTACTGCGTACAGTTCCATCATGTCCAGGAAGGTGTTCATGTTGGTCGTCTGCTCTTGAAAAAAGAAGGGTCCAATAACCTGGTCATGCATTACACCACACCACACGTTCACTTTCAGACTGTCGCGTATGTGCTCCCTAACAACATTTGGGTTTTCAGTGCCCCATATGCGCACATTATGCCTGTGAACTTTACCCGAGACATGAAATGTTGCCTCGTCTGTGAACATGATTTTTTCCAGAAAGTCCACATCAAGATCAATACGGTCGAGCATTTCGTCTGCGAAAGGTTGACGTGCTATGCCATAACCAGGTTTCAACTGTTGCACTAACTGAACCTTGTATGCACATAACCTCAACCTCTTATGTAGCACTTAGTGTACCGTTGAACGTGGGAGTAACAATTCACACGAAGCTCGCCGTGTGGATTTTGTAGGGCTTCGTACAAACGATTCACGGATTCTTTCCACACATTCATCGCTTACGATCATGGATGCTACCAGATTCTAGTAAACGCCGTTGCCAGTCTCTTATTCCACTGTCACTCGGATGTTGCTTATTGAACTGTGTGCGGTAATTCTTTGAGTCTGGGTGACTGACTTCGTCTCAAAAAGCCATCCTACACAACGCACGTGGTCCTACACAGTCGCCATTTCACAAACAACTGACTGAGAAATGTAAAGATGGCCGCTTATGCCATCTGTTGGTGAAAAACACACCTTCCATAGTTTCACTGAAATCTGCCGCAAACCGCACGAGGCTAGCTCAATTTGTTTGCGCGCCAAAATTTTTCAAAACCCCGAAGGGACTTTGTGGACACTATAACTACAGGAATGAGGAAAGTGATAACTTTTGTACCATTTCAGACTCGAAAATTGTAGAGTATAGATATGTAACCTTTAAATTTGGGAAATCATTAATTTTGTGAGGATGCTGCTGATAAAATGTAGTTTAGATTCAGTTCGTCTTTAAATGACGGTTTCATTTGAATATGAAAATTCTGCTATAACACTGGCAAAACTTGCAAAACTGTTATCTTTATATGGTACACCTTGTTTATTTAGCATAAATTCATTCTGACAGACTATTTGCACCCTCTGTACAAATATGACTAATTACCTCAAATAATTTTATTAAAAGTTTTATTCTGTCAAGACTTTACTTATGTACATTTGTGAAAGAAACTGGATTGACTATTTGTTAAATAAGAATATGATGAAGAATAACACACACACATAATACGTGTATGAAACTGAGGACAATCGTCATCCACAACAGCAGCCATCAATCTCGCTGGCAATTCTTCGAGATCCAACATCTTGAGGCTCATGGTGCTTTTTATTACATTGTCAACTCCTAAATGAAGAGATGAATCACAAATTAAAACAATTAATACAATACAATTAACCCTTTGCATACCAGTCGGCCGAAGCAGTAGCTGTTAAGCCACGAATTCGGCCGATCCATTGCTACCTACTATATCTGATGTTTCAATTACATACAAGGCTCCCAGATGACAACACAAGGCTGCATCAGATAGTTTATACCTTAGTTCATGTTTTGCTCTACAGATCGATCCTCTAGACCAACAAAAAGTATTTTTTTTGAACAAATGAAATTCGTTGAGCTCGGAAGTGGACCTCATGGCGTGATTACGATTGCTTGTGGATTTTGCGGTATTTTTGCTAAGATAAGTGTTTAGCTTTGTAATTGTGTTTTTTGTTGATGTTTATATAGTGCCTATGATATCATTTCGTTATTTTCCTTAGTTTATTGTATATAGGTTTAGTTTTTTTAGATTTCTCAGTTCGGCAATGGCTGGTGCAAGTTCAAGAATTGATGGAGCCGATATTTTGGATTATTTGGATACTATAGATAGTGATAGTAACATTATTCTGGAAAGTGTGTCTGATTCTACTGAAAGTGATGATGACTGAGCTGCAGAAAAAAAAGGCACACCTGCTGACACTATGTCCAGCATTGAATTTCCGTGTGCATTGTTTTACATAAAGTATTGTAGTTCAGGAACAGATAACAGTACAGACACCAAACTCATATCAAATTATGCAGAAATAAATGTTCTTTCTTGCAGGATGGGTGATAAAGGAAGACAAAACACAATTTATGATATTACCTCCTGAAAATGAAATTCTTTTTGTAAATATTATTTTTCAATATTTCAAAAATTTTTGTAAGCTAACTATAACATTAGGATACATGAGATATTTATTTTCCTAATCTACAGTATTTAGTGTATAAGTGTGATTTTTTTCATATGCATGTGTGTAAAATTCTTATCTTGGTGAATTTTTACATTTTCAATTGTAGTGCATTCTCAATATGAGGATTTATACAATTCAGAAAAGTTCATTGTTAGAATACTTTGTATTCTTAAAAAAACATCATTTGAAAATGGTATCCATAACATCCAAGAATGTCTGGAATACATACCTTCAATTCTAACTGCAACATGATGGCCAATAAAAATTAACATGCAAAGTACTTGTACTGTTTATCATGAAGAGACAAAAATTATCAGGATTATCATGTTCATAAAAACTTTTATACTCTCTAGAGACTACCTTTCAGGAGCTATTCTTTGCACATGAAGTCCTGCTCACTAATGCTGCATGACCAGAAATGTCTCACCCCTATTTCTCTACACACACATATATGTGTGGTCATGCTTGCCAGACATGTAATGTACACAGAAGTCAAATCACATCCTATGTTATGGGATCGTTCTAAACACAATCACTGCACGCAAGCAATAACACACATAACAGCCGATGGTATTTTGCCTTGTCCTTCAAAATGGCAAGAAATGTTAAAGTCAATCTATAGAGTCTTTCAATTTTCCTTTCATAAGCTGCTGACTTCATAAGGACAGGTTCCAGCAGGTTCCACTAGTCTATGCCTGGCATGGAAAACCCATAGCTCATGGGCTAAATCTTGTCTGCCATTACTTTTTATCCAGCCTGCATAAAATTATACAAATTTGTAACACACTATTTAGTTCACAACTGTGATCTCTCTGATGCATAACAGATCATTACTCATACTTCAAAAGCTACGGGCTGGACGAGCGGGGTTCGATCCTCGAAGGGGGCAGAGGATTTTTCCTCTAGCCTCTGCGCCCAGACTGGATCTGGGGCCCACCCAGCCTCCTCTACAATGGGTACCGGGGTCCTTTCCCGGGGGTAAAGCCGGTCGGGGCGTGATGCTGACCACTCACCCCCATCTAGTGCCAAGGTCAAGAATGAGTAGGAGCTATACCTCCACTCCCCCCCAAGCGCCTACATGGCGTATAGTGGGACAAACTTTACTTTACTCATACTTCAATAATTATTGTTATGGTCCACGGGTGGATCCACTGAGGACAGAGTGCAGCGAATTCTTAGCAACATGGCCGTGGCCATAAGAATGCAGTGCTCCTTTGCCAGCATGTTCCACCGAACTCTAGAAATGTAGATGGCAGCGATACCTCTGTGTGGGAGTAGATACCAACTTTGCAAAAATACAAGTTACGACACATGCAACGAGAAGAGGTTGCAAATGTTGTGACGTTTAAAGTGGCTGCAGTGTCACTGGTCCCTAAACATTTGAGTTTTGTGGTTCTTGACTATTTCTGTTGACTGGTGATCTCCTTTGTGCCCAGTGATAAGGAAACTTTTCACCCAGAAAATAAGCAATTAAATTATTTATATAAGTCATGCCAGAAGATGGCATATTAAGATGAAATATGTATATGTGAAACATGCTTTATGAAATAAATCATTGTGTAATAAGATGTATATTTATAATGTACATTCACACATGTGCTACCAAAATCAAATCCCTGAGTATGAAATGCATTCACTTTTACACAAAACTTCAAATACATATTAATTTCTGGTGTTTTCTGCTGCTAGTTGATCCAACATAAGTCACACCATTAAAAGACACAATGGAATGGCTGGATTGAATTTCCTCTTTCAATGATTCCTGATAACTTACTGGGAAATTCATATTGTCCTCATTTGACCTTCTGTCATAATGTTCATTACAGATCTTAAAATAAATTTGTGTTATATACAAAACAGGTTTTAAGGTTGTAGTCAATTTCATGTTCTTAAGAAATCTTTCTATTCTTTATTAAGAACCAAACAGATTTGCACTACTCAGTCTGCCAAGGATTTTCAGCAATGCAAAGTTCTGAATATCATTTTGCGAAACCTGACATTTCATTTATCATCATTGTAGTGCATTCTGTCGCTTGATAGAGAAAAAGCGTGTTACAGTTTGTACGTTTTCTTCATACTCTAGTGTGAGCAAATAAAATCTTATGGGTCTGTCACATTTTTCCTACAAACTAGGCAACCAGCAGGGCTTCCCCCAGGGGTGAGACAAAACCAGGGGAAGAACTTCACAGGTCAACCTCCACCCCACAAACAAGAGGCTTCCACCCCAGGTTACGTCAGAGCACAGCTCCTACCCCTCCAGGTGCTTTTCTCCTTCAGCCTGAATTACTTTCAGACTTTGACACAGGATATGGTCTTCATGGTTTGCAACACTCCAGACCTTGCTGGGTTGGACACCCCTGCACTTCTACTATCTGAGGTTGCATTGTACAGGCCTCAGAAATACCAGGATTTCTTCCAAGGGACTTGGCAACGCATGGGGCCAGACCACATCTGGAACTATCCTCCTGCAGAAACCCCCAGGAAATACCACCCACATCTGCTATCTGCCAGGCTTTTAACACCAAGGCCTTTTACCAACATACTTGCTCCTTGGGGCTTGGCCCCATGTGCATGATACTCCACGGACCCTACCCCAAGTTTCCTCTCCTGTGCCTAGCCCATTTTTGGCTTTCAAAATCCACTGCTTTGCTATTGCAGGGCTTTCCCTATGACAAGTTAGATTACCACTCTGCCTGCCCACCATAGGCTCAGCCACACAAAGGACTAGGCCACCTCACAGTTCTCCACCAACTCCTTACGAAAATTAAAGGGATTCCCCCAACCTCTTTGGCATTGCCTGTACTGGGTTGAAAACGCCTAGGATTATATCAGACATCTGAGGTTAGATCACCGAGGCTTTGGGAGGACCAGGACTGCTCCCAAGGGGCTGGACCAAATCTGGGAATAACCACAGGCTCTGCCACCCATGCCCGATCTTGGTTTGGCTTTTTAACATCTGAGGCTCTAACACCAAGGCATTTCCCATCACATTTGCTCCCTGCACTTGCTGCTAGGAGCTCTACCACCTAGGCTTCTTTCCCTGTACCCCATACATGGAAATAAAGTTGAAAGCATTTTAAAAATGAAGTGATGTTATCATATTGTAAATAATTTCGCAGAGAATTATTTCTGTAACAAATGACAAACTAGACAGCATGAGTATTGTGCTAACAGGAGAATTCCCATGTCATGTTTCCCGATCTGAAGTTTCCCTTCATGTAGTATTAAATTTCTATGGCCCCAGCCCCTTTATTTTAACATAAACTTCTGTCCATTCCACTGATTCATTTATTCCTCACAGAAACAATAAACTGTTATGAATGATATGAAACTTTCATGGTGACTAAATTAAAAAATATCTTCTTGGGCAATCAGCTGCTTCGAAATATTACGCAAAGAAATCAACGTTTCAGGAACCATCTGTTCCCCTCACCACGGTTTTGATGTGACCAGATATCACAATCGTCTCCTATATATAATTTTCCGGGACCGGTGCCCGTGGATAGTCCGTAGCCAATCGTAGCTGGTGGAGACAGTAAAGCGTTTGTGTTGTGTGGCCCTGCTTTCCAATTGGTGTTTTCACTGGATGGCTTGAGCATGTGAGAATCTTGCTTCATATATGTCACATATTCTCTTTTTACGAGACATACATGCCTTAGCCAACCAGACAAGTCTGCTGTGGTGGAACACAGTTTTGAAACAGGACACAAGATCGACTTCAACAACATCATAATACTAGAAAAAGTTACAGAATACATGGACTGCCTTATAAAAGAAACCACACACATCCACCTATATCCCAATAACTTTAATAGGGATGGAGGTTTCACCTTAGGTTGGGCATGAAATCTTGTGACAAACATGCTACAGTGTACCAATCATCCTAGGATAAAGCCAGTTTCTGCACAAAGGATTAAACAGAATGAAAACCTGCTACAATCCATGTTACCATTGCAGAAGAATCGATGCTCTGCTTTTACCCAATACAAATGATTACAAAAATTGTTAAAATAACTCACCATAATAGCATTGACAATGTCATTCTGGTTGTTTTTAAGAGCCTTTATGGCCTTTCCACGGCTAACGTTTGCCTGTGACATTACGAGATCCACATCTTTCTCCTCAACACCAGTTTCATCAACATCCTCCTCCTCTGATTCTTCCTGGATTGGTGCAACAACCTAATGACAAAAATTAAATGGTGAATAAAACACTTTCTTGCCCTATGGAAATCTTAAGCTACCATTTCACAGAGATCTACTAATATCGAGGCCATGTTGTCAATAAGTGATATGACTAACTCTGTAGAGCAAGTCTTTATTGTGAAGTGACAGTCACATAGCTGGTAACTTTCAAGGTATAAACTCCTGCAGTTATTAAACTGGCATTACTGTCTTCTGCGAATCAAATGGAAACTGTCAGTATGATAAGTACAGTGTTTTGGTATTAAAGAATACAAGTTCAATTAAAACTATTGTGGAATAAATGTTAATATTTGCCGTTGGTTCTAGACATAATTTTCAAATTTTCAAACATTGTAAACTCTTTTAACAAGGAACTTGTATTGCATGTAAACAATTTTCACACAAGGGATGATTGAAACTACATAAACAAAGACAGAAATCGGCTGTTTGGAAATCACATCATCATAGAATTTTCACAAGTAAAGTGAGTTGTTGCCATTGAACTGATGGAGGGTTAACGTAAGAAAATTTTTAGATTAGGTATAGCAACTCATTAGAATGGGCAAAAAAATAATCTACACTGTCTCCACTAAAGCAAGAGAGAGAGAAAGAGAGGAAGACAACGTGAAAGTCAGTATGTGTGCGCATGTGAGCAGGCAAATGAGTGTGTAACAGCAAGTGAATGAGTCAGTGCGTGTGCGTGTGTGTGAGAGTGTCTATGAGAGCAGAATGAAGAGAAAGTGAGTATGCATATGTACAGAACATAAACATAAGCAATAGTCAGTATTTTTGAGTCTTTGACTTCCTGTCTCTTGTTTTAATGGTCACCCACACGCACACTGTGCACAAAATTTGCATAGTGAACCATAATATCATTAGGTGACTGGGCAAGAATGTGATGCATTCAGAAAGCAATACTCATTCTATTAAATGTGGTTTGTCACATAAATCAACACCATTCTGATAATGGTAGAAGCTGGTGCACATTTTATCTCATTCATTGTTTTTCTCTCTCTATTTTCAATCATCACCCACAGATATACTGCAATTACGATACTCAAAATTGCATGTTTGCAACACTGGCAAGCAACGTATGCCACTCATTAAATCTGACTAGTACTTCAGGGAAAGTAATTTAAAAATGCTGATGTCACACCCAAATGAGATTTCGTTCATTTTTTCTTCTTCTCGACAGTCGGAAGTAGCTTCTATATGCACGTGGCCTATATTCACATAATACAGCGCCCTTTAAGCCTATCTTACCGCTGTGCTGCCTCCTGCCTCAGCTGCTTGTGAAACTTCTGGAGCCTTAAATTTCTCTGCAGCTGCCACCTGCGCTTGTTGATTCAAGTCTTCAATCTGGAAGGATATGTAGCATCTTATTTGCAATAGACAGCAAGAAATACAATCCTCTGGACTTGACAATTAAAAGTTTTAAAATCCGACAGATTCAAACACTGTAAGCCCAAACAGTTTTGTAATCAAAAACTTGATTTTACTGCACCTAAGTGCCTATTTCAGTAAAGAAATAATTTTCTTTCCATTGAGAGTTTTATTGCATGCTATTTGTCATAAAGCCTTCAGGGTCAGCTTTCAATGATCCTACTGAACATCTAAACCAATAAATATTTCATAACATATTCCTTTGGTTTTAGTAATTAGTTTTTCAATAAGAAGCACATAAAACCATTGGGCATTCCCTTGTTCTTATGGTTGGAAAGTCTGTGAAATGAACCATTGGATTTCCACTAGTATGTCATCAACATTCACTGGCATATTAACCAGAGAAACATCATGAACAAAATGATCCGTATCTACTTCAGACCTGACAAAACTTATATCTGAATCACCAGTCTTCCACAAGTTTCACATCTTTGTCTGGTTTTAAACTTTTCCTACTTGTAAAAGCCACGGTATCAACATAAGAAGTGAATGGGGGCCCAGGCAGTGGTATGGGTTGACACTGAGTGTGAATGCATTCTTTGATTAATTAATATTATAATTTCTCGGAACAAATAGTGACCGAAATCTAAAAGTGTGTGATGATGGCGAGTCATTTGTATAAAAATTTTCTTGGATATTATCCATCGTCTAGTAAAATAAAATATAAAACGACATTTCGGAGATGGGGATTAGCTCTATCTATTGGGCCCAACTGAGTAGGTACCTGAAGACAGAGATAGAGTCCCATCTCCGAAACGTGGTTTTACATTTTATTTTACTAGATAGATAATATCCAAGAAAATTTTTATTCAAATAGTGACTGAGACAAGGCCCAGACAAAAACAAAAGCCACTGACTGATTTATCGATTCCTGAAACCTCTGTATGATCCAAGTTAAAAAATTATTTACTATATATAACCACGTATTCATCGTACTGAAACTTTTGACAGAGATTAAAAACTTTGTTACAAGAACTACTGGGGAGATATATGACATTATTTATAAATAATGATCTAATAACAAACAGAAATCTTACGATTTTATCTTTCAGCACACAAGAACACAATAAATTTACTAAAATGTTGGCAGCAAAACTGATGGTGAAAGTTATATAAATGTACCGAGTATGGTGGACACCAACATGTGATGTGGAAGATCCATTGTGTTCACTGTGGCAGATGGGCTTGAAGGGCCAACAAATTATTTGAAAGAAACAGCAGTATTCTTTTAATTCTGAAATACTACCTGCATTACCAGAACAAAGTTTGCTCAGGATGGGTTAATACATTCCACGTAACACTTAGAAAAAAGTTGTTGATCTGAACAAGTCTTTTTTCCACAAGTGTATATGGTAATTTTAATGGGGATTAACAATATCTTCATTATTCTGAAATTTCATCATCTTGGTGTTCATTACATTGAAATTATATCATATGGTCACAAGACACTGTAGCAAACAGCCTAGTAAGAAATACAGGTAATGGAAGTTTTGCTAAAAATAATGGCCTTGTTACCTACCCTTACCAATAAGAAGTCAATAAACAAATACCACTCAGTACTACAATATTCTCTTGGGCAATCAGTCATGTCACTGCTGAGTTATAAACCAGAGTTTTAGAGACTGACTCTGTCTCCAGCATCAGAGTTGTCCTTGACTGAAACTAAAACAAGGAGATGCTTTGTCTCCCTTGCTCTTTAACTTTGTGCTAGAATATGCTATCAGGAAAGTCCAAGATAGACAGGAGGGTTTGCAATTGAATGGGACACATCAGCTATTGGCATATGCTGCTGATGTTAATTTATTGGGGGACAATATAAATACAATAAAGAGGAACGCAGAAGTTTTACTAGAGGCTAGTAGACAAGTGGGGCTGGAAGTAAATTCAGAAAAAACTAAGTACATGTTAGTATCTCGTCATCAGAAGACAGGCGGGCAAAATTATCTTAGGGTAGCTAATATGTCCTTTGAAAGGGTTACAAAGTTCAAATATCTGGGAACAACAATAACAAATCAGAATGACACTCTTGAGGAAGTTAGGAGGAGATTGAATTCTAGAAATGCTTGCTACTTCTCAGTTCAAAATATTTTGTCTTTCCGTTTGATTTCTAAGAACCTGAAGATTGGGGTATACAAAACAATAAATAATCTTGCCTGTTGTTTTGTATGGATGCGAGGACTTTATGAAAGTTTCAAATCTTACAAACGTAACAAGTTTATTTGGAACAATAAAACCTTGAAATGTGCTACAGTCAGGGCTGTGGAGTTGGAGTAGGTAAAAATGTACCGACTCTGACCTCGATATAAAATCTTAAGAACACTTTCGCTACTGTGTGAGCCACCGGTAGCCTCACGCTTAGGGAGATTCAACGACGCGTTGAGCCACATGGTGTGGGAATAATGCTTTGTAACTTTGGCTCCGGCACCTTAAACATACAAGCTGTCTACAAATCGAATGATTTCTGTAATAACCATTATACGTATATTAAATACATGTTATAAGTCTAAAAAGTAGCCTGATGATTAACGTGGTGGTGATGAAATCTCTTGTGGTACATTTACCATTTTAGTAAGTTTACCATTAATAATACATATTGAGCTTATATTAAGGAGTAGGAGTCAGAGTCGGAGGTTTTAATACCAACTCCACAGCCCTGGCTACAGTTAACAAAAGCTAGTCAAATGGCCATGATCAGGATTTCAATACAAAAAAAAAATGTGGTGAAAAGGAATATTAACTTAGACAAAAATAAACATATTGAATCTTCTTAAAAAACAAGGGGGAAGTGATGTGTTGGTGTTTTGGCATACAAAACAACACATACTTACATACTTTCAATATCATTCAAACGTTTGTCCAGCTTTCTGTTGGAAATTCATATTGATTGAAGTCTCTGATCATCAAGATTCATATGGAGATACAATAAAGAACACATAATAAAAGAAAAGGACATGTCAGCTGACTACAAACTAACCTTGGCTTCTCCAAACACTATATATGTGTCTGATGCTGGGTTCTTGTAAACATCAGGTTTGTTTATAACAAACAAAATGTTTTTGGACTTGCGAATTGTGACCCTACTCACACCTTGCACCTACAATGAAAAGAAACATATCTTCTTATGACTATAAAGTAACTCAGTTATTACTTGAAACATTCATCCCTACTCCTCTATAAAGTTAAGGGCCAGAGCAGAATATAACAAGATAAAAGAAGTGGGAAACTTAACATGTTTACTGCCAGAACTATGCTGCTGTCTTACCTGTTAAATCAGCCATTTTTAACAGCATACAAACAGTTTGCAGTACTATATGATAAATACAAGAATGGCAAAGAATCTATGCATGTTCACGGAAATGCAAAAGGTTGCGTGCATGCATCTCCATCTTGTTCCAATTTGTGACTAATGAAAAGTGATAAAAAAACTCCTTTAACTCAAAATTCTAAGAATTAAAATGATTGTTATTAATCTCGTTAAAATAGGATGACATATTATGCATGGTTATGCAGCAGAAGGCAGGCACTACACAGAAAATTCAAATACATTAGTACTGAACGAATGTAAAATAAAGTACTAGTAATTCAATTCTAAAGGGTTATGACAACGGTTCCACGAAGTCTCACAGCAGACCACAGGATTCAAAGGAAAACGATTTCTTCTGAATTGTTGGAGCGTTTTGATGCTGAGGGAGAGGTCTTTCTGTCCCGGATCATTACAGGTGACGAAACCTGGATACACCACTTTGAGCCAGAGACAAAAAGGCAGTCAATGGAGTGGCATCATCCTCAATCACCGAGAAAGAAGAAATTCAAGACAACTCCCTCCGCCGGAAAAGTCATGATGACTGTCTTTTGGGACAGTGATGGGGTCATTCTTGTGGATGTGATGCCAAGAGGTGCGACCAT
The DNA here is from genome assembly GCF_000696155.1 of Zootermopsis nevadensis. Next base: position 8,339 of record NW_019060393.1, on the reverse strand, counting down.
CAATTCAGACGCGTACATCAGGACCCTGAAAACCCTCAAGAAGCGTTTTCGACGAGTTCGGCCTCACAAGCATCCAGCAGAAATTTTGCTCCTGCACGACAATGCACGCCCTCACACAAGTCTGAGAACCCGGGAAGAAATCACCAAATTGGGTTGGACGGTGCTACCCCATCCACCCTACAGTCCAGATCTGGCACCCTCCGACTTCCATCTCTTTGGGCCCCTTAAAGATGCTATCCGCGGAACAAGATTTGAAGATGACGAGAGCGTGATTCAAGCAGTGAGGACATGGCTACGGGGACAGGACAAGAGCTGGTACCGGCAAGGCATGCATGCACTTGTTCCACGCTGGCGTAAAACCGTACAAGTTGATGGGGACTATGTGGAAAAATAGTATGTGTAAAGGAAACATTGATTTATATTGTCACTAAATTTGAGCCATCTTGAATAAATATGTTCTGAGGAAAAAAATGTGGGGCATTACTTAATGAGCGACCCTCGTACAAGTGGAAAGAGACGCTGGCCAGTGGTAAAAAATATCTCAATACATTCTGAATGGAAGTGACACAAAATTACAAATTCGGCAAAACCTACAATCGGTATCTTTGGCATAATTATGCCAAAGAAAATAGCTTTGTATTCCATGCCTTTCTACGAGGGTCGCTCATTAAGTAATGCCCCACATTTTTTTTCTCAGCCAATAATGAAGATAGAAAAGTGTACTTTTACATGCTTGAGATTTGATGTTTCCCGCGTTCGTGTACGGAGTTTCAAATGATTCCAACCGATAGCGGAGCTGTAGTGAACTGTTAAAATGGCGTCTGTGAACGACTCTCGTTACAAGCAACGAGCTGTAATTGAATTCCTTGTTGCTGAAAAAGAAACGGTGGTGAACATTCATAAACGAAAACTTAATTAAGATAATACCTTGCTCAACTATGTTACAGTGAGTGGTTTCAGATTATGCAATTACAGTGGTTCAACTGCAATGTTATATAAAAACAACTGAGATGGTGCATGATCAAGAATGTTAAGAATTTAAAAGAGGTGATTATGATCTATTAGAAGGCACACTAACAATCTTTTAACTGGAAAGTTCACAAACCACGAAGAAGTGCATGACAACCAGTAAACAGGCTGAGATTTGAACCAGGTGACCATCAAATACAAATCTTGTTGCACAAACCTGCTTGCTTCATGTGGAGGCGAGTGGGACAGGTAATATGCACAGGCAAATGCAAACTCTTACAGGATTTTGGTTGGACCATTTGGAGATAATGTGTCATCTGCTAAAGATAGATATGTCCAATGGCAAGCTTTACTGTGAATATGGGTACTGAGCCTTCAGGTCCCACCCCCAAAACTATAGTTTCTTAACTGGATGAACGACTATCAACAGATGAAGAACACTAAGTTAGTAGTTGAACTACTAATTAAGCAGAATGAGGCTAAAATGCCACTACCATCCATCATTAGTAGGTCTGCAGAATGTACCCTTCTACTTTGGTACACCCTAAACAAAGTTACACTACAGTGACCATGTACTTGAGTGTCTTTAGCATGAACACAGGTACATCACCTACTAATAATTTTCTAAAAAAAATCGTTCCATTTATCATAACTAGATGCAACATAAATATACTGTAAAGCAAAATAAAATAAATTAATACAACAAAACTCAACAAGTCCCTGAATTCAGATTTCTCAACAATATAAGAACTAAATACAGGTAGCCCTCGATTTGCACCGGTTCAGTATAACTCCGCTTTTGAAACGATCAAGTCAAAAAGCAAAAAAAATATATTTTACTATTATTTATAACGTTTTACAATGTTCTCGTACTAATTCTTATACAAAATCGCAATTCTTACATCGCTGATTTTGAAGAAGAATTATAGATAGTCATCTCTGCAATTACTTATGTTTCGTTAATGCAAATTTGCTCTTATGCAATTTCATTCCTGGCGCTTTAAACTTTCAAAGGACTAATTTCATCTCTGCGGAGGTACCAGCATTATTTTTACCACGTGATTTTCTATTGGTCGGCGTCTTACATGAATGCAACTATCGCATAACAGCAGAGATGACTGTAAACATCAATCACATGAAAGAATCACAGTCAATCGCGGGGACCAACGAATTGCCAATTGTAAAAGTGTATAAAATATATTTTCTAAATTCCCTTTATTTTATTTATGTCATTTTGGAGCATTAAATGTAATGCCATTATATTACTCATCAATGTTTGGGTGCTGGGAACGCATGTCATAGATCCCCATTGATTTACATTATAAAAGAGTTTCAATTTATGCCGATTCCGTTTATGCTGGTTTGTCAAGAAACGCATCCCCAGCGTAAATCGAGGGCTACCTGTACAGTGGAACCTCAATATATTGCATGCAGTTATATCATGGATCTGGATATACCGAGGGTTTGATCATGTCCTCCACTATGATTACATATGTTTTACATTGTTCACTTTTAATGCGGGTACTGATGCTGTCCCCCAACAGCCGCACTATCTTTAGGTTCCACTGAACAAGTGAAAATATCTGAAATGAACCTACTAATACAAGTACATAATCTGATAGAAAACAGTGTTGAACTGTGTGAAAACATCATGAAATGCATAAAAGGCATTACGTAACAGCCACTGTAACTTTTGCCATTCAACTGGAATACCTAACAAACCGTACAACTTTTCCATATATTTGCAAATTTATTTAAATTACATGCTATTGTTTCAATTATATTTAAATAAGGTGACTTACTGGTTTAAGTCCTAACTTTGACATAATCTTGCGGGCTTTCTTCTCACCACTACTCTGCTTAGCTTTGCTGACCATATCCATGGGCAATCCGGCTGCAGTAGCTCCTGGGAACACACCAGAAGTCTGGCCAGTTCCAGGCTCCTCAAGCTCCGGTATTGTGTCATCTGAATCAGATTCGGTGCCCGATCCTGAACCATCTCCTCTATTCTCAGTCATTGATGCTGTGGCTCTGTCTAATTCAGTCAATTCAGGCATTGTCACAATCTGCTAAGATCAGATACAAACATTGTAGTTAAAAATACATACACACACATCTGAAACACCAAATTAACTACTTATAAACGTAAACCTATAATAATAATGATTCTAGGAATTTTTACATCAACATCAAACCAATTTATAAACATTATGCCCACAAATAAATGCAGTAAGCAACAGAAAATTTGGGTAAATACAAACTGCATGATTTCAAGCATCTGTGATGACTAAATAAAATAAAATTAATTATACTATGGAAATAACTAATTTAGAACTTGCGTTCCTTCCATCGGCCCTCCCAACTAAAATTATATTCACATTTCACATCTTCCTATGTGTGCTACATGCACCACTCATCTCACACTCCTTTATTTTATCAACTAATATTATGTGGTGAAGAGTACAAATTACGGACCTCGTCATTAAGAAATAATCTTCACCCTTCTGTCACTTCATCTCATTCTCAAACACCCTCAAACTGTGTTCTTCGTTAACATGGAAGGCAAAGTCCCACATCCATACAAACCAACAGGTAAAATTATTTTCTTTTACATAGCAAGCATGAAGACAAAAAATTATACACAAACTCTATGGAAGCATTTTCCAGTTCAGTCTTCTTCGTTACTGTAAGTAACGCACAGATACAGTTGGCATCATAACTCAAGCCAACTACATTATAATCACTGAGCTTCAACTGTAGAACTCATTCAATATGGCATGGACTCAATTGGAGATCAAACACAACAATTTGACAAAGCAACTTCGCTGTTAATTAAACTTGTATTAACTTTGTTGTGGGTTTCAGTTATTACATGCCTTGTTTGAGATGGATATCAGTATGGTTGATTTATGCAACAGACTCAAAGATACTTTAATGACCACCCAGAGTACTTGTTTCTTTACATTTTAAAGCGCAGAGGCAAGAGAACTCTGTCAACTGAAACCCTCTGATTCTGTTCCAGTTTTGCATACACTCCACTGTTTGAAGATTTCTGTCTTCTGGGTTGTTGCACTGTGTAGTGAATATTCATCACCCTGATGGCGGAGGCAGTATGACCTCTGAAACATTGGTAAACATCGACCAGACTACACAGCTCAACAACCCAGAAGACTGAAATCTTCATACTGACCGCTGTGAAAACCTCAAAACTTACACCACTGTTTCTTTTAATACAGAATTTTAACTTTCCACTTTTTCATGTAATGAAAGGATAAACAGTTCCAATGACACCAACTGTTCAGTTAGTAGTGTGTGGGGGCAGCTGTGGTTCAATTCCTAATGAGGCACTTCTAGCCTCATTAATACAGCACAAATAATCTAGTTATAAATGATAATACTGATGATAACTTTTGCTTGTTGACATGATTTTACTGGACTGCATATTCTCTTTCAAATATCACAATCAGTGCATTTCAGTATACATTTAAAAATACTCCTGGTATGAGTTGCAAATCAAAATTTTGAAACATATTGTTTGGTAATATACACGCGCACAGTTCAAATGAGAATTTAAGCATGTACAACAAGCAAATGATAGCAATTAGAGAGTATGGACCCATTATCTGGGTAGCACATTACTTCCTTATTCTGAGACCAGTCTGGTTGATATATAAGAGCTGAACCGTCTGCTTTATGACTGAATACTGAAAGCACCTATCTCTATAGTCAGTGGAAAATACATGGCATGGCCCTGTATAATAATCATAGTATGCTTAATAGTACACATGTATCACCATAGATGCTGGTGGCTAACATTCAACAGGGGTGTTATTTTACCAGGGATGTTCTTTGAAATTTCATGGGGAATTTCTGTTCTGAAACTTATGCGGTCGTAACGTAAGGGTGTTGGTAGATGTGTGCTGTATCAACCTTTGAAAGAACCAACAAATAACAATAAAATATATAATCAAAGCAACTAAATTTCCAAACGTATGTTAAAAATATTTGGCAAGTCTCAATATTTCAACTGTAATGCTATACGTTCCCACTATTTTTACCACACTGCAACATTTTAAAATTCTCGAAGCACTAAGTTTGGTTATGTCCGGAAATGTTAGCCTCTCCCAGGAATGTCGATTACCAGAAATAATTTATACTGAACGAACAGAACAATGCTATCACGATTGAACGACTGCAATTAATGAAGTTACTCCTTAGAACATAACCTTCCACCTAACAGCCATATGACACGGATGTTAATGCAACTTTGCTTACCTTACACCTTTCATAGACTTAAGTACTACAAGTGGAAGGTGGCTTGTATGCCATAGTAGAAACTCATGGTGTAACAGACATGCGGTAACTAATATCATGTATGCCCCAACTTCTACCATCTCATAAATACACAGCAGTGAAAACAAATAAAAACCTTGATATACTAAAATATTTCGTACACATGACATCAACATAATTAAAAGACAGGCCAAATACCTTCGGCATTTTTAATTTCGACAGATTTGCAAACAATCACACTGATAAATATATACGAAAACACTATGAAGGATAATCAATAAAAGTCTACATAACTTTATATGGTGTTATACATACTGATCAAGCAGATGCAATGCGATAAATTTCTGAAATGCTATTGTTCCTAACCTTTGTTCCACGAGAGCCAGTATTATAACACACGTTAATACCAACAGTTGGTATTATTTGTAATACCAACATTGTGTAAACCACGGATATAAACAACATTACAGGAGAGTAATTTCCCTTCCGTGACCACAGAAAAACGAAAACACAATCGCACAGAATACCTTCATATTGATAACTTGATGTAAGATTTGAGGTTCTAATTGCGGTGAGTAATAAGATGGCTGTCTTCTGCGTTTTAGCGCAGTTATAGTGAGGTACAGTCTGGTAGAAAATTAAAAGCCGTTTCTAGAATGTCACTGAACTGAAGATGGATGCAGCATTACACGATGCTACAATCCAAAAGGCATCTATCATTCCGGTACCACCTACATTGTGGATGACGTCACATTCTACAGTGCTGTCACCTAACCACAATAGTAGTAAAACTACTCGTAACCATCTGTCGGGAACAATTGATATTAAAACCAACGGCAAGTGCTCAGTCGCTAACTATTTCAATGTAGATTGAAAAACACCCACTGCTTCCTTGACACTTCGAGAGCGCTGATGAAGAATTTCCATGATCGGTTCAGGCGGTAATCCTCCTTGTTGAAGTCATTTGTCTTTAGCTTGATCTCAATGGCCTTCCTGATCATCAGGTCCTTGTATTTGGATTTGGTGGATAAGGATTGTGGTGTTCTGGAGTTGAATCGGTGACCCAGGTTGATACTATGATCGGCCACGGTGGATTTGTGTAAATACTCGAGACGGATGTAGTTCTGGTGGTCCTTGATTCTGGTATCGATGGATCGGCCGGTCTGTTCGATGTAGACTTTACCGCATTCGCAGTGCGCACTATACACCCCAGGATTCTTGAGTCCCCAGATAATCTCACAGGCCGAAGGAAACTGAAGATTTTCGGAGCAAGGCCTAAAATGTTTTTGTCTAAGTGCTGGCTCAAGGTGTCATATACAGGAGGTTGCCGTGGTCGGAAGACCGCTCTCCTTCTCAAGCAGCCATCGCTTCCCGAGGTCATCGAACATCTGAGGCCACGGAGTTCGAGGCCTCCTAGACTGCATTGGCTCCCGAAGATCCACAAGGAAATAGCACCATCGGGGCCCCTACCTATCGCCCGGCCCTCTATTTGGCCAGGAAGCTCGGTGATTAATCTCTACGTATTCACACCAATTTATTATTAAAACACTACATTTCGGTTGCTCGAAGCGTCTATTACATATTTTAAGAATCTTTTTGAAGTAACAGAAATATATGTAATCTTTTCCGGGAGGCCGCTTATCATATTCCCATACTTGTCTCCCGCTTAATTCGGCACATGAAGTCCTCTTGCGAATCCAACAATATATAACCCCGCCATCACTATTGCAAGGAACCCTCACCAAACGCCAACACATTATAACAGCTGTATATATTATGTCTAAAGTTAATATTATTCTGTAACAACATATATCATAATTATTGTATTTGTTTATGTAAACCATTTTTATCGTATGACCTTTCATGACTACAGATACAAATTTAAACATTTTATACATTCAACGAAATTTTATAATTTGTTTTTATTGTAATACATATATATGTAATCTTGCATGGTTACTACATATTAACTTCTTAAGTCTATACTTACCTGAGAATGCCTAGTATGGCCGAAACATTATACATTTAAAGTTTTAATAGTTAAATGTTGTGGTTAAACATACTTGCAAGTTGTGTGATTAAAAGTAAGGAGAAGTTTTATTGTTTATATAATATGCAACGGGGTGCTTTCGTATAATTCGTGGGCTAAGATTCTCTGTTCTTTCACAATAATAACAATAATAATAACAATACTTTAAAAACAAACTCGTTATGCACACCCCCTGCGGCTAATAGGACATTAACAGAATGTTATATCCTTCGTCCTTTGTCATAAGCTCACATAAAATAATTATTTTCTGAAAGGTGAGCTTTTAACCATATTTATTACACAGTGCAGATAATATGGCCAACCAAACTCGTCCTTGGGAAAAAATTTAATTCAAATAATTGAGATACATGAAAATTCATAAGGTTATTAAGGAATATTTTTACTTTTTAATCTGAAAGCATCAAAAAGGATATTTATATTTTTAACTTAAAGTGAAGTGACAAATCCTTGTTATAAAAAGATAAACCTGCATCCGGTTTGTAAACATTTTAAATCCTTTCAGGCCTGTCCATAATATTTAATCGCATGAAGAATTCTCTGACTTTATTAAAATAATCCTTAAAAATGAGTAGGTTAATTTTTGGGAGGGGGGAATTGGCCCATTTAACCTGCACTTGTTATGTTTGCATTATCCCTACCAGAAGAATATCTAACAAAGAATAATGAAAAATCCAGTTGTACTGAATAAAAGTACAGAACTTTCCGTTTTCATTCAGCATGTATCAATTAATATTTTTTATGTTTACGAATTTTAATAGCGCGTTAATTGTATTATAAAAATTAGAAGCAAGTTGTTTCTTTCCTTCTTCCGATATTTAATGGCGTCTGAAAACATGTAACGCCGCGCAGTTGGCGACTGAGTCACGAAACAAAACTTGGCCGATGTTTGTGACCTCACGTTCCTTTTTTTTGTGACATCCTGTTAAGGTGTGAGTATGGCAGTAACTAGGCCATATTTTCTGCATTGGACATGTTTCCCTCGAGTGTCTTTTATAAGTTCATTTTAATATAAGCCCCAAGAACGGGT
>NW_019060392.1:23044-38227 GCF_000696155.1 Zootermopsis nevadensis | reverse complement strand
ATATTAAAATATTTTTAAGGATCTAGAATATGTCAGAAGAGGTCAACTACCGACATTTGTGAATAAGGTAATGAAACTTGTGGCTCTATAAAGTTCAAATATTTCGTGGCCATGTCACGGACTAATACATATGAAGAAGGTTCCCGCTGAATGTGGTTAGAATAAGTTCCCTTTGGCAGCTTTCTTTATATGCTCTGACCTATTACGGAATTTGTGTGTGTGCAGGAGGACGCAACAGGACATCAGACGCGCTCTCTACTGAAAAGTACGAACCTGCAGAAGACACGTGGACCGAAATCCCTGGCATGAACGTCTATTCAGATTATTTAAATGCAGAAGTGATCGACGACACGATCTTTGTCATTAGTAGATATTTTGACAAGGACCACTTCGAATCCCGCGTCGCATGTTTCAATGACAAGAAAAATCGATGGTTTGTTCTTTTTTTATTGTTCAGGACTGTACAATCACAAACTGTTACTTTCGAAAAGCTCTAGGATGTGAATCATTTCCTGTCAAGATAACCGCGATCTTGCGGATGCTGCGCCGTGTAGTGACGTAGAAACTGACCGACGTTTCAGAGGTTCTTACTGCTAATCAGGGACTTGAATACACCCGCGAAAAATGGGTGTGAGGAAGGGGGTAGAACGAACGCAGGTAGGGCGATGTTGCGGTCAAGTTGGATCGTTAAAGCAGAGGGCGAATGACTAGGAAATGCTAATCAGACGTCAACTGTAACTACGTTAATAAGAAGCTCTTTGACTAAGTTTCTTTGATCAGAGGTAATCTCTTGGGCAGGAAGTGTCTGGCGTTCAGCACATCAGCATCGCCATAATCTTCAGCTTTCATCAAAGTGTTAGGTTAGTTTTAGGTTTAACGACGCCTATCCGTCTCCTGTTCCCATTTCTGATGGATTTTATTTTAAAATGGTTTTCTCTTGCCGTGTTTGACCATGCAATTACCTGCAATCTGTTGACGGAGTTGGTTAGGAGCTCCGAAAACATCCCAGAAGACAGATTTATTCATATTTGTTTGTGCAAGAGCCAGAAGTCCATCAGAAATTCATTCGATTTTGGTTTTTGTCTGTTTTACGTCCAGCATAACCTCTCCAGAACTACTTTTGATGGGAATTTTTTTTGGAAAATATATTGCTAAAAGGGGGAAATATTGTCATGGGCACATATCTCTAACAAGACACGCTTAACTCTCCAAAGAAAGCGTGTGATTAAATTTATTTTTCTGACCGAAGTCAATGGCTTAATGAAGTGTAAGATACTTAGCTAGTGCGGAACTCAAGTCATTTGACATCGTTTTAAAATAGTCATAACATCTCCCTCCACTCTGATGTAATGAAATGTATTACGTTATAATAGCGCGTTGGCCGGGGTTCTATGTGCATGAGTGAAAGAAATATCACGTGGGAACTGCTCTGAAATATGGTGTGGCAATCGTCCATCGAATTCCGATTGGGGAAATTTTGTTAAGGTTGTCAGGAAACAAATTATAAGCAACGACATTTCGGTGGAAGCCTGTGCCCTTAGCTTCAAGCAGTTTTCCATTCAACTCAAAGACAGAGCCAGCCCATAAGACATGATATTTATAGGTCAACACATTTAACGACTCGCAAAGATAATTCTTTTATACTTATTCTACACCGAAATCTCTGATATTTTAGAACCCCAGAAGAAAAAGTGTATATATTTTTAAGAAAATGGTTAATTTTTTTACATAATTGCACTTACTTTTAACTTACATTTCCATTAAATTTCAATTAAACAAATTATTTATGTCAGAAGATGTATTCCTTCATGAGTTACATCATCGCATGTAGAGCTACATATTTTCTGTAACTGTGTCCGCGAAATGTGATAAAAATTGTCTTGAGTGTAGATAATACTGATGGACAATGAAAGAGGGTTTGTTTTCACTTTTAATATCTCAAATTGCAGGTACGTGGTGGCAAACATGAATGTTAGTAGATCCTTTCTGTCGACTTGTGTCATCAAGAACCTACCGAATGCAAGAGATTATGCCTAAAAACACCAAGACAAATTGATGAAGGAGAAATTCAAAAAGATGATGGCGGAGTAACGTAAAAAATTGTTGGTTTGGGTAAAAATCAGGCAACTCTCGTTTTACGATCGAGTTCCGTTCCAAGACGTTGTTCGTTATAAGTTTTTGTTCGTTATATGTATCTTGCATTCCTGAGCTTTTACGATACATATCGTATACGTTAGCAGCCATTAAAAAGCATTAAAAGCATGTACTAATTAACATATAATAATTTTCTGATATTATTGTAATAAATACATGTTTAAAGTTTCTTTACTTACATTTTACAATCATGTTCACTATACGTTTGGCATTTCGTTTTATAAGGAACTCTATCTACTGGCTACTTTAAGAAATTTTGAATGATTTGTGACATTCGTTATAGCGAACGTTCGTAAACCGAGAGTTACCTGTAGTTTGCAGTTGATTAAACCACGACGAACACATTAATTTTAATTAAGTACCATACGAATCTAATGTAGAAAACTGGGAATTGATGTAGGAGTTATAAAAGAAAATAAAAAAAAAAGAAATAATTTTGCAGCAAAGAAGGAAAAATTATTTCTCCTCGTTGTTTTGTGTTCAAGAAGTCTTATTGAAATTAATTATTTTACAGACGTTTAATTTTATCTAAAATATTACCATCCATCAAGACACAGCAGTTTCACCTTGCGTCTTGTATTAAATAAATCCACTTGTGGCGACATGTTTCGAGTTACGAAACCGTCTTTACGGTATCAGGGGAAGATTAAATGTTGTTACTTTATGAACATCATTTACAAAAACATAAGGCAGCACACTGAGAATTTTCTTACTGATTTCTGACCTACGGGTGATATTTAAAAAATTGCAAAATTAAATTTGGCTGAGATGTCCTAATATACCGGGTAATTATGCCATGTCCCTGGGGAAGTACCAACTTTTTCAAATGTCGAAAGAACTCAAGCTGTGATATGAAGTAATTTCCGGTATGAAGTGAAACGTGAAACGCCGAGAAGAGGTTCAGGTGTAGTGATCAAACTTGGGGGGGTGTCTTCCTTGCGTCGGGTAGTGATGTGGCTGGAATAGTAACTAGCCAGTCAGGTCCATGCCGCCATGATTCTAATGAACACAAGCCGTCTGCCTGAAGTCCTCGAGAAAGATCATCTGCAGGATTACTCATTCCTGGCCAATGTCCCATTTGACTAGGCGTGGTGTAGCTCAAAATTTCTGTAACTCGATTGCAAAAATGCCACTCATTTACTCCAAAATCTGGGGTAATTACAAATACTTATGAATTGATCACAGAGATAATACTAAGAGAATTAAAATCTACAAAATGAAAGCATTCTCCTTTGTCACAATTTTCAATTATCAGCTGATCACAACATTACTATTTATTTTATATTACATAAGATTTTTGTTCATTTCATTATGTTTGTTTTGAGGGTTATGTCTTTATAGAGAGAGATGCCCGTTATAGTAAATGGAAAATGGCTGTGAAAAGAAGTCTTCGTTGGGCTACTGCCAAAAAGTCTCTTGCAATGACAGGTAATAATACTATTACTACTGCATAACAGTTATGTTGCTTTATAGATCCTTTAAATCTGAATAGTCCTTCCAGAGTAGCATGTCTCTATATGGAACTGTAAGTCTGTACATCAGAATGCATATTTACAAGCATTATTAGCTGGGCAAGTTAAACCTTTTTGTGATGTCCTAATTTTTCCAGGAGACATGGATCTCTTGTCTCTGTTTGCTCGTCTGCAACCACTTGGTCTCCCAATGAGTACAGTACGCAGGATACAGGAGATCATGTCCAGCACTTCGCATAACACATGATCATGTATAAAACTGGTGCAGCACATATTAGGATAAGTGCAGACTAGTGGGCATGTTTTTATGTGCCCTTGCAGGGGCAAAATGTGTTATGTCTCTTATAAGTGTTTCCTTGTTTTTAAAATGAGTTAGGAGAACCCATAATCTGGAGATCAGTAGCAGACATACAGATGCTGGGATGGTGACACTTTTAAAATGTATGTGATGATTCATCTATAATACAAGCATTTTTGTGACTACTTTCATGTCTTCATATATTTATAATAATTAACAGTGAAGACTGATTGAAATGATTTGGGATGCAATTTGCGCTTCACTTTTTATTCCACGGGCTAGCTTAAACACCCAGAATTAACTGCCTGCTGCGTCTTGGATCCTTTCAGAGTAATGTAGTGTAGTGAGGCCGAGGTCATTGGATCATTGCTAGGCTTTCTGTAAAGCATGAGTGCCTTGAATAATATGTGTGTGTCTGCAGCCAAGTTCAAAGATTTGATAATAACGGCATCAAGGTGTGCGCCTGCATCGAATTTGTGGTTCTATGACAGTGTTATGTCATAGGGTTCTCAAGAAGAAGTCATATTAAGCAAGTCTTCTGAAAATACTTGAAAAGACTTTGTAACTTATATATATATATTTATATATATCTTCATGATGTGGTGCTTAAAGAACACCGGAGTCAAATTTTCCTTAGAAAATTACTTACTGATTGGCAAACAATTAATTTAGCTAAAGTTAGAAGTTTTTAAGATAGTTTTGTGTTGTAGCAAGATTGAAAAGAAACAATTATTTGAGTATACTGACATTCCAGAGGTGTTTTTTATTCCACGTAAGTAGATTGTTCTTGCACAAATGTCATCTAAGGTCTTTGCACCTTAAACCATTCTTGCACTAATATTATCACAGGCTGTTGTGGTTTATAACATTCTTGTATTAATTTGACCTGATGCCGTTGTTGCACAACAGTTGAACTTGACCCAAGACCTGCTTTCCACATGGTTGGGGAAATGTAACCAACCAAACAAGTTTTATTGAGTATGAACCTTATTAAATTTATTTTATGTACATAATGTCCACAAATGAAAATTTTACTTTCGAAACTTTTTTCAGTAATTTCGGAAAAAAATTATTTTGTGCGCTTTTCAGACAATTTCAAGAATTTTTTTATTTTTAAAATATTTTGAAAAATTTGATTTTTTTTAAATTTTCACTGCTAGATTCATACAAGAACCGGTCTCTGCCTCACACGGTCTCTGCCAGACTCCGCATATCTTAGAGGTTAGGTTAGGTTGGGTTAGGTAATGTTAGAATAGAGACTGTCTTACAGAGACCGGACCTTACTGAGACAAGGTCCTTCAGGGAAGGTTACGTCAAAGACCGGATGATGAAGAGCATTATGCTGACAGCGATCGGGTGGGAAGAATTTTTGAAAAAAAAATTGAAATTTTTCCAAATTTTCTAAAACCAAAAAATTATGGAAATTGTCCAAAAAGCGCACAAAATAAAAAAATTGAAAATTTTACCTTCAATTTTTTTAAAAAAATTCGAAAATATTTGGTTTTGTGCGCTCTTCAGACAATTTCAAGCATTTTTTTACTTTTTTGAAAAATTTGATTTTTTTTAAAAAATGCTCAGTGCTAGATCCATGGAAGAACCGGTCTCTGCCAAACCCGATCTAACAGAGGCACGCTCTGTCTCACCCGATCTGTGCTTCAACCGGTCTCCGTCAGATACGATCTCTGCCTCACACGGTCTCTGCCAGACTCCGCATGTCTCAGAGGTTAGGTTAGGTTGGGTTAGGTTAGATTAGGTTGGGTTAGGTTAGGTTAGGTCAAGTTAGGCGAGTGACTGTCATACAGAGATCGGAACTTATTGAGACAGGTTCCTTCATAGGTTACGTCAAAGACAGGATGATGCAGAGCACTATGCTGGCAGCGATCAGGTGGGGAGAATTTTTGAAACAAATTTTGAAATTATTCCAAATTTTCAAAAATTCAAAAAATGCTGGAAATTGTCCAACAAGCTCACAAAACCAAAAATATTTGGAAAATTTTACCTTCAAAACTTTTTCAAATATTTCTAAATGTTTTGGTTTCTTGCGCTTTTCAGACAATTTCCAGAGTTTTTTTATTTTTCAAAAATTTTGAAAACTTGATTTTTTTTTTAAATTTTCACTGCTATCCAAACAAGAACCGATCACTGTCAAACCCGATCTAACATTGGCATGCTGTCTCACGCAATCTGTTCTTCAACCTGTCTCCGTCAGATGAGTTCTCTGCCTCACACGGTCTTTGCCAGACTCCTCATGTCTCAGAGGTTAGGTTAGTTTGGGTTAGGTAAAGTTAGGCCCGAGATAGTCATACAGAGACCGGACCTTACTGAGACAGGGTCCTTCAGAGAAGGTTACGTCAAAGACCGAATCATGCAGAGCAAAATGCCTACAGCGATCGTGTATTTTGTCAAGTCTTGTCAATTAAGTTCTGGAAGTACCTGGACTTCCCCGTGGAGCGGTCTGTGGTCCAGGCACTCTCCTCCTCTTGTATTAGATCCGGAACCAAGGTAAGTCTGAAATTTCAATTAGAAAATTCTGAACCACAAGAACTGAGAATAAAACTGTTCAGAATAGAAAGGTTCAGAAAGTAAAAGAATAAATTTTTATTCCATTTCCATTTTGTCCACTGTTTTTGCACTGTTTACCATGCAGTCACTCTTGTCTGCATACCCCATGCATCTATTAGTCTTGTACAATGGATGGTTTCAGTGAATTTCCATGCTCATCACAGAAATTACCTTCTGCTGGAGGATGACACATATATGTCAGTATGTTTATGTTTTGTCTTTCTATTCTGTGGCTGTCAAGTCAACCTTGACCCCAGTCTTTATGTCACCCCATTTCAGTATGAGTTTCCTTCCAGAGCCACTAGGCATTTCTTTTAAATTTGGTCCGACAGTATGACAGCAATTTATGGCCTTTGTATGAAAATTGTCAAATAATTCAGAAGAGAAATCATCGTCAATGTAGAGTTTATGTCCCAAAACAGAAATGATATAAACATTTATTAGTAATTATTAACAATTTTACTAGCAAAAAATTTAACAGGCCATATGGCCTAATAAATGTTAGGGTGATGGTGATTATAACAGCAAATAAAATATGTTTACTTCTTGCTGAATATCAGTGTTTCTAGACATACACCCAGCTTAATTTCTACTGGCTATATTCATATGTCATTGTTATTCTGCACTGTCATTACTTCACGGAACTTCATTTGTTACTAAGACCTGTCTTTATGGTCCACTTATAAGTTTCATACAAATAAACAAGTTAAGCCTTGCTCTAACTGATGATATTTGATTAGTTTATGCATTCTATTCCAGTCTGTAACTTAACTATACCTGAGGAGAAACCAAATTTATTGTTTTCTGAAACATGTTACAGTTGCTCCCAATTTTTCAAGAACAATGTGGAAGCCTGTTATCTATTAGATTCAAAGTGGATACCATGATGTAAGGCAACTTACTGTCTCATGTTGGATTGCTTTCCTTGCTCCATCCAGTTCCACAACAAACTTGCAAACACTTTCCCAACTTCTGTTCTCCAAATTCAAAACTTGCACTGCCACATTCAGCTTTTCCTCTAAGCAGAAAGAAGCACTTATTAAAATGAAGCAATCTGCATGACCACAACATAACATATACATGATTAAAGAATTAACAGAACAATTACTTATTTTGAAACAAAATTTCTAGATGGTGGATCATGCTACCCAAAAACACACAAAGTGCATTTTTGAGTAGCATTATTCATTGATTTATTGCATAATTCACGCATACTTTTGCACAAAGACATAAGCTTATGGTTCATATCCTTGTGTTCATCTTAGAATCTGTCTCCCCCTCCATTAGTTCTGAATCAACTGAAAGACATGGCCATGAAAACGTGATATGCACAATATGCTATTGGAGGTCATCTGATCTTTGTAATTTGCAATTCCCTTACATCAATAAGACAAACAGCACGAGCACACAACTTCCTCTCATGCACTATTTTATTTATATGGAACATGATACGTTTCATTCAGTTTAATGGTAACAACACTGGAAATTGTATTCTATACCAAAAAAAAAAAAAAACAGATGTGTCAGTTGTAAATTGTGTATTCTGAGTGCTCCTGGCTCAAATAGTTTTTAAAGGACAATTATTAATGATATGGTACATCATTTTCATCAAAGAATTCTACCAGACTACATGGTGCTACAACCATCTTTTAGAAATCTTGTATCTCCTGAGCATTCTAGCTCCCTGAGACTGAACCCCCTCTAGTCGCTGCACCGAGGGGCTTTGTCCACAAGGCTTCCTCTCCCCTGGAGTTTCAAAATATTGGCTCCTACATCATTGCATGTAATGAAGAAAGCCCCAGGGACTGCCCCAGGGACTGCCCCCTGGACTGACATAAAGTATGTGTTTGGGATTTTAATGTACCTTTCCGATCTTGTTTAATGAGACAAAAAATATTGAAGAGGCCTTCAATTAAAGGAGCCATAACTGGTTGCAGTAATGATGGATGTCAAGTCATAGAATTACTGTCTTAAAAGACAGAAGTTGTATTAAAACAGACTCAAAATTACCTTTGTCACCAGCCGCTTTTTATGACAAAATCAGTATAAAAATTGTCTTCAGCTATTATTGCACTGAGTAATAAAAATACATACATATATAATGCCTACTATGATCACAGGAGGCCACTACTAAAAATTGAGCTAACACTGTAAGGTAGAATAAACAGTTATGAAACCGAAGCACACCTGAAAACTCTATCTATCTAAAGTAGATGACAAATGAAATCCATCAGATGGGAGGCCCCATATCAACTGTGTAACACTCAACAAACATCCAGAAATGCAACTGCCCTGCATTGCTACCTGTATTCTTATACTGTTGCTCCACAGTCTTCAGCTGTTCTCTTAGTCGAACAAGCTCTTCTTCCTTCCCTGCTTGTTCCACCTCAACCTTTTGCCTAAATTCTACACACTCTTCTTCCAAATCTGTAAACTGAAAATAACAAGTAGTGACCATAACTTCTATAATCTAGCAGTAAGTCCAATGTTGCATCAGAAATTTATTAGTTTGTCATTTCCATCTGTTATTGTTCAAATTTAAGTAACAGTGTGTTAACAAGGAATTTAAATGTCATTTTGGCTGTGTGTGTACCTCACTTAGACACTCATGTCACACATCTACAGTTCCTACCAGTTACTGAGGTTTTGTGTATAATTTAACACATTGTATGAATAGTAGGCCTAGTAAGGAATTTGAAAAAAAATAATTTCAAGAAATGGAAAATCATCATATATTATTAACAAATAATTTTTCTTATAATATAGCACAAACAACATATGAATGAGTTCCACATGAATCTATCCCTCCAAAATCCAACAATTTACGTCTTCGTTGTGGTCGTCAGTAATATCTAACAATCTACAATTTCTAATTACATTATTCAAAGAAAGTGTCAGAGCTGAACTACAAATTATTCTGTAGTTTCAAGCAATAAATATTAAACACACACAAAACAGGCACAGACATATACAAAGAAACAGAACACATGATATGGGAGAAACGTGTAGCACACTAACCAAACGAGGCAGATGATTCACTGGTTGCAAGCACCTTGAATAGAAATTCTGGGTCACTGGTGCCAGTACCAACGCTCTGGTATCAGCACCTGAAGGTCAACACCTCCAATCATAAACCCACCACTGTACACAAACCTAATCTAGTTGTATCCACCCTTCTTCTCTAAAATCTATCACCACATCTCTCCACCTGTTTCTTTATATTCCAAGTGGCCGATTTTAAATGAGTTTTTATCATGAAGTTCCCCAAACTATTTCCAAAATTTGTCATATTCATACTTTTAACATGAAACTTACTTCTATTTGTCATAGCTATTCCTGCACATTTAAATTTTGAAACAGTTTCAAATTCTCCATTGATAACATTACTTGTGTTTCTAAGTTCCCCAATCTATTTCCAAAATTTGTTATATTCATACTTTTAACATGAATCTTACTTCTATTTGTCATAGCTATTCCTGCACATTTAAATTTTGAAACAGTTTCAAATGACTGTATATAATTCTCCATTGATAACATTACTAGTGTTTCTATGTTTTACTGGTTCCGTTGCCTGTAAAACAATGAAATGAATCTACGGTTATAGGCATTCTGATTATGATCTGCAATCACTTTACCTGTTTCTCAAGACTTCCGCTCTCCTCTATTGTTGACAACATGTCGCTATCATCTTCTTGTGCACCAAACATTTCCTCACATTCTCTAATCTTGGACATCAATTCTGAAAAATTTCATCACTGAGTTTCTGTTCCTGCTCATACAGAAAACGTTCCTCTTCCAGGTTGTTTGCCCAATAGTCCTCACATTTTTCATACTCCTGCAACAGAAACAAAGAAAGATTCAACTCTCATTTACCAAATATCACATTTACATGTTAGTGATCCTGCATTGAATTTTGGGGGTTCTGAGTTCATATATTGATTCAGAGATCAGGTATCCTGACATGTTTCATGTTTCTCTCCTGTCCTTGCATGTAAGTGGCAGGATAGTTCTGTAAAATGAGTCATGAATACTTCATGCAATTACAAATTCCTTCCATGTTCCTTCCGATTCATCATTCACAATATCATCCTCTCACATAACCTCAATAATTTAAACAGTTAAAAAAGCATTGTTAGCCTTTGCTGTCCTTGTGTTACTTCATACACAGTCCAGATGGACGTGCATTGCACTTGCATATTGCTGAACTGTTAACCATAAAGTCCAGCTGATAGGCCCTTAATGTGGGACTTTAAACCACCTTTTCCCATATTATAAAGTTTAATCAGTCTATAAGGCCTTTCATTTCTACTACAAAGTGCAGCTGGAGAAAAAAACAATAACATCAGAGAAATTGTTTCTAAATACAAGGGCCATCATATTTTTAATTAATCATCCGCTAAATACAAGGGCCATCATATTTTTTTAATTAATCATCCATTTGAGAAATTCCACTCTTTCAGACTCTTGTATGCAGATGTTTGATACAAAAGTACAATTAAATTTCAAAGCTTGAAAATACACAAATCTCCACTGCACCAATATCAAGATAAAGTGCATATTCTGCATGAAAATAACACATATAACAAAAACCAGGCACTATAAATTTTATAAATCAAAAACCAGATTCTATTTAACAGGTTCTGTGTTAAAATATAACTGCAAATAAACAATTTATTTGTAAAAGCACATACTTTAGAAATATTCTTGTTTCATAAATTATACCAGGTTCTTACACAAAATACGAATTGGTATGTTAGCACTTACACTGGTTGTTTTGATGACCTGCCATCTTTAATAAGATGTCGTTCATCTTGGTATGGACTCAATTACAGATCTAACATAATGTTCAAATGAAGCAACTTCACTGCTAACTCACCTTACACTGGCTTCCATTTGTTACTAATGACTTGTTATTTGAGATGGATAACAGTGTGGTTGATTTGCATAACAGAGACTTAGAGAGGGTTTCATATACTTTGATGGCCACCTGATGTAATCTTACTTGTTTACAGCTAAGAATGCAGCAGCAAGTTATATTACTTATCATGGGGGATGGAACATCTCTTGGTCATTCTACTATAATACAACCAGTGCACAAGGCTTGAACAACTCCTATCATCACTGTGGATCACCATGACACATCTACTCATGAGCAAGTCATCACTCTTGTTGAAGAAGGTGGGTTAAATGCTATCACTGCAGGTGGACGAATGGTGTCCCAGGGTCCACAACAAGAGCAATGCTACAGAAATACTGACAGATGGGCAAGTTAAGAGGTGCAAAGAAATTGGGTTATAGCACGTATCAAGTCCAGTCTGTGATGCTGCATCAGCAGCCAAACCTCAAAGAACCCTTTTGCCAGTGCAAGGGAGCTTAAGGCTGCTATCAGCTGTCTTGGACATAAATGTACAGCTATATTGAGACTAAGAGAAGATGGTCTCACATTACGACACTATGCAGTGAAGGGTGTGCTTACCACTAAACTTAAACTATTACATGTAGCGTGGGCTGAGAACAGCGTGGATCACAAGTGGGCCATTCCCCCATTCATGATTCTCATGCGATTCAAGAAAGGCTATCACAGCAGGCTGAAGTCAAACTCACTGAATGGCCACTACAAGTGCCTGACCAAGGATAAGTGAGGTTAAGTAGAACTGGCGTGTGGTGAAGAAAACCATGCAGGAAACGTTGCCTGATGTCCCTCCAAGAATAAGAATGAAATGCTCTCTGGACTTGTGTCAGAGTCTTGGGATGACATTGCCTCATTTGAATGTTATGTCTGTTGTCTAACTGAGTCTTGTCAAGATGATCGAAAACTGCAGATGAAGCTCAGGGATTCTAGACAAATTATTAAAGATGCCTTGTCTTCAAAATGGCCCTTTCAAAGATTAACATACTAATGCATATCTTGTGTGACTGGTACACATAACAAAACAAAAATGCCCCTAAGATATGTGTTTTGCAAATAAATCTTTTTATCTGCAGTCAGAATCAAATGTGGAACCTTTAAATCAAAATGCCAATAAAGAAACAATCCTGGAAAAATAAAAGAAATACCTTCTTCCTTCACACTTCTAGCCACACCAATGCAGCACAAATAATACAGTGGTAATAACTTTTTACTTGTTAACAAAAGTTGCTGGCCTGCACATGCTTTACAGAAAGACAACGATTAAACATTCGGCTTTTAATACCATTATCTATATAGTTTATTATCTATTTCCAATTGCTCTCGGTATATGAACCACACAGAAATTTTGAAACACAGTTTATAAGGCAACATATTTACCATTTAAACCTATGCAAAAATGGTCTAAGGATGGATACAGATTTCAGACTCCAAAATATCATGTTTTAATTATATTACAAAGATGGATAATGTCCAGGATGCTTATTTAAATAATACACTCCCAAACCATCAGATTTTAAGGATCTGGTGTGACTGGATACCTTTAACATACCCTATGTACGCATGCCCGGAATCAGTATTAATGGATGGACTCTTGCCAATGGGAGCTAGTGGGAGGAGTAAAGCAATAGCTTCAGGAGTAAAGAAACCAGCACACTGTACACGTACGTGGATGACAAATATTTTGCATGGTCTCATGGAATAGAAGAGCTCTAGGAGCTTCTAAAACATATAAACTACATACATTTAAATATTAGGTTCATCATGGAGATTGAGCAGAACTAGTCACTTCCATTCTTAGATGTCACAATAAGCAAGAAGCCAGATTGTTCACTTGGACATAATGTGTACAGAAAACCTACACACACAGATCTACACCTACATGTAGTCTAAACATCATCCAGCCTAAAATGGGGCAGTAGTAACTACACTTATCCAGCGTGTGAGAACAACCTCTGATGCTGGAAGCTTTCAGGGCAAAATTCAACACATACAGAAGGACTTACAGCAAAATGGATATAGTAAGCATGACATCAATCACACCCTACATTTGAAGCACAAACTACAGCTGCAGCAGGAGTACCCAACTGGTGTATCACAAAGGCAATCTGTCAAAAATAAGTTCAGCTAAATACAATATCACGATCAAACATATTACAGCCAAGTACAACATTCAATTGAGGTCCGAAGATACTCAATCCCCTGCAGATGTGACAAAATATTTGCATGTCAGCGTGGTAGAATCACTGAGACCAAAATCAAACAGAATATGGGACACATATGTCTCAGCCACACAGACCACTATAGTAGACCACAGCATCTCTACACTGGAAAAGCAACAGGGCATGTGGACCACAATACAAATCCAACTGCCCCCCAGTAATTTCAGTAGTATCAGAGATATCACCCTGAGGCGGGAACACATCCTGTGCCAAGCAGCCCAGTGCAATGCCAAAGAAAAGCAAAGAAAGTACTTGACTGCACCTATTACCTCTTACTGACCAGTGTCCAGCCACGAACACTGGTTCTGGGCAGATATATATATAGGGAGCTTTTAAGGTACCCAGTCACAACAGGTCCTTGATTACGTAGAGGGTTCCCAAAAACGTGGATTTCTTTAGACCAATCGATACAGTTGCTGGCCAGAGAGGGTTTTCTTGAGTTCAGTTGCCGCTAAAGCTTCAAATCATATATTTAAGTTATAATCTTGAAAAAATTTAGAGTCGATTAATTTTGGAGACTTCTCGCTACAATTCATTCCAGCAAATTTTCTTTTGCTGTCTCCTGTCTATAAATATAGAATATTAAAAGTATTAGAAATTGATCTTACGGTCCACGACTGTAATCCTAAGATGCAGAAAGTCGGTAGCGTTAAAGGCAAACGCTATCTCTCCTCCTTCACCCCACTTCCTCACCCCACAAGTCACAAGATTACAGTCGTGGACTGTATGGGCGAGAGACTTGTCTCTTACATTAAGAAACTAGCACAGGTTTAGGGTCTTTATGAACAGGTTGCTGAAGAGAACACTTGGACCTAAGAGAAAGAAATATTAGGTTGGAGAAAACTCATCACGAGAGCCTTCCTAACTCATACCCTTCATCAAAAATTGTTTCTGATGAAATCAAAAAAGAAGATATGGCTAGGGGAATAGAGGATGCATGGGAAAGACAAAAATGCTCACAATCTTTTAGTTACAATACCTGAAGTGAAGAGAACATACGAAACCTAGATATAAACAGATGGATAATGTTAAAATGCATCTTACCATTACAGAGTGTGAAGATTTATACTGGATTCATGTGGGTGAAGGCAGGATATGTTAATGTAGCAATGAATCTTTTGGTGCTGTAGAAGAATAAAATTCCTTCACTGCCTGAGGAATTATTAGTTACTAAAAAGAACTCTACTCCATGTTAATTAAATATAAGGAAGATTTTTCACTGTGCACAGTGCCGATAAGAGCTACACATTCTGCGCTGCAGTCTAAGGTTGAAGTACAGGGAAAATGGAGGATGTAATTACAATACGCATTAATTAATAGTGAGACCAAAACTGACCGGTATGAAAATGCGGCAATTCTAAATACTCAATAATCTGGACGTCCAGGTAATTTGTGGAGGTTGAAAATTTTTGAGGAAAAGATGTCTGGATTCAGTGATGTGGCAGGATGAATCAGAAGGGATGTGGGAGGCAGCAGGTGTGGCCTACTTTAAGGTGTTATCCTGGAATTTCCCAGGACTGAGGAATATTATGAACAAGATGATGTAGGATGATTCTAAGTCATGAA